>JAVJIF010030528.1:0-89182 GCA_038442645.1 Agave tequilana
TTACTTAATCGGGTAACAGAACAGGAGTCAATATTGATTCGGGAATTTGAACTCGATCACAACAAATTTGAGAATCAAGGTCACATATTCATTGAGTTCAATTTCCATAAAAATGAGAATTTGCCAATTTGTCAATGGGACTTTCAAAAGTATGAAATTGGTCAAGTTCAATATGATGATCATCAAAATGGGTGATTCATTTCATGATCTATGGGTACGTGAATAAATGTTTGGCTCATAAATTGGTCCAAATTGGGTAAGAATACCGGAGTCAACATAGATTCGAAGATGGAACTGAATCGCAAAGTTAGGGATCGGGTTCACATTCACAATCTAATTCAATCTTATTGAAATTAAAACTAGCCAATTTGTCCAAGGATTGGGATTGATCAAGTTCATATTGATGTGATGAAATTGAATTTTGATCAAGGTCTTCTAGACAGAATGATTCTTGATTCCTATCAACTTGGTTGGTTAGTTCAAGAATGTTTGAAAGTCTAGAAATTTGATCATTCATTATATCTGCAAACGATCCACTTTTTCTTCTAACCCATCGAATGGATCATTGGAGGACTGAAACATTGGTGATGTGGTAAAAGAAGTATATGAAGATAATGGTTGAATAGGTGGTTGACAACATGGCTCAGGGGTGTTGTATCTCCATTGACTCTGTGAAGAGTAGTGATGATTATTCAGTCTTATTCATAGTATTGGGACTGGGGCATGTAATGATTCGGATAAGACCAATCTGGCACACTAGGTTGGTTAAAGTTATGATATGCCGGGTTGGTAATATCCGAAAAAGAGGTTGATGTGTAATATGGATTATTATTAAAATTGAAAAAATTGTTGTTATAAGCCATATCAAATAAAAACACAAACAAAGAAAAAGAAAATAAACAAATAAGCAAACAAAAAAAAAAAAATTCTAACCTAAGTTAGGGTAGACCTAGACCTAGACAACTCCTAACTGGTTTACTGTCCACGGGAGGTATAATGCAGACTTTGACCACAAAGCTAATCAGCCAGGTCAGGGCAAGATTGGTGGGAGTTTTTAAAAACACCTAGAGGGGGGGTGAATAGGTTAATTGCTAATCTAAGAAACTCAATGCAAACTAAGTGCGCTAAATGCGGAAGCTAATGCAAATTATGCACAAACTAATACAATACAACAAGTGTAGCCGAATTCCCCTTGCGAGGCTCTGGACTAACTCCCTTGATTCCCCTTGAAATGGGTTGAGGCGCTATGTGAAGCTCTTGTTGGATGAGTACAAGTTAGGCATACATACACAAGCAATCCAAGCAATAAGAAATAGTGCACACACAATCAAGTCAAGCCAAGGATAAATTACAATATGAAAGATGCAAGGCAACACAAGCAATGTATATAATATGAATGCTATGAAAGTATGATGCTTGTATGAAATGATGCTTTGCACAAATGTAAGAGAGAGAGTTAGAGAGACAATGGATCAATACGCAAACACCAAGATTTGTTTCGAGGTTCGAGCACCTTGCTCTACATCCCCGCCTACACCACCGTGTAGGATTTCCACTATCTCAACTCCCACCGAGGGAACCTCTACCGAAGAGGATTTTCTTACAACTCTAGGAGTACCTAACTCCTCTCTCAATACAACAACCTCCACGAGGCCACAACCACACACACCACCTCTACCGAAGAGGTTTACAACCACACAATCACCTCTACCTAAGAGGGATCCAAACCAATAACCCAATACAACAATCTCCACCTCTACCAAAGAGGGAGCAACTCAAGAAATCAAGTGTTTACAATAAGTGGTATATTTCAACCACAAACCTCTTTCCTTTTTCTCTTTCCACAAAAACAAGATCCTAAATAGTTTAGGATAGTATGATATAGCTCAAGTGTGGAACAAAAGTGTTTTTGGAAACAAGCAACAAAGAAAAACTAATTGGGAAGTCTCTTGTAAAAGATAGAAAATGCAAGATCAAATCAAAATCCCAAACCTAGTTTTCTTTGATTTTCTAAAAACCCAAAACAATAAAGATTAGAAGTATAAAGCCCAAAAACTTCTTTTTAAACTCTTTTAAACTCTTCAGAAAACCAGAAATTTTTCTCTTAAAAACCTTAGCCAAAATCCCCAAAGAGAAGGGTTTTATATAGCCCCTATACAAAACTAGCGTTAGGCTGATGTGGCAGTTCTGACAGCCACCGGTCGACCGGTCCGGTCGACCGCCAACGGTCAAAAATGTGACCGTTGGGCACTAGCGGTCGACCGGCCCGGTCGACCGAAAGATCCCGAGAGCAGAGCTCTCACCTCGGTCGACCGACCCGGTCGACCGGTTCTGTGCTTAACAGACGTGCACATCTGTGCACATCGGTCGACCGGATCGGTCGACCGGCCCTTTGGTGCGGTCGACCGGCACGGTCGACCGACCAGCCTGTCAGCCCAAAAACCAGGTCAGAAATTTAGGGAAAAATATTTACAAAAATCTTTTATCATTTCTGAAAATTCCATAAAACTTGTTTTATCATTTTATGTTAAAACATAACATGTGATAAAAATTTCAAGACAATATATCAACATATCAATTCATTTTTGTGTCTTGCAAATTTTATCAAAAACAAAAACCGGTATTTTTATCAAACTTGATTTTTCCAAAACATGAATAGGGATATCAAAATAAGTTTGTTTACCAAGTTAAAGCATGTGTATAAATAGAAAACATCTACTATACATATACCATATGTAAACTTGTTTTGATCAACTATTCATGAAACCACACATCAAAACATAAAACGTGTGTGTTTGTGCACTTGAGCATATCAACTATACTAAGCTTTACAAATGGATCTAAAACTCACAATCTAAACTAGGATACCTAAGTCTCTTGAGGAACTCCATCTTCAAGTAGACTCGGTCCAAAACTCCGTGATTCTCCAAGTGCAAAGGTATGATCTTTAAGCTTTGGCACCGGAATCACCATGATAAGCTTCTAATCATCTTGTTGAAGCTAATCATCAACTAATATCCTGTTAATGATCTGAAACTTAGAAACACAAGAATATTAGTAAACATAACTACATGAGTGTTGATCATCATCAAAACTAGAGTGGAAGGCCATTGGGCCAACAATCTCCTCCTTTTTGATGATGACAAAACTCATGGAGTTATATATGCATGGATTAAAGTTAAGCTTCAAAGAAGCTCCCCCTTAACTCATGCATGGGATAAACAATAATATATGCAATGAATATTAAACATGAAACATGCATATGCATAAACAATAAATGGTTCTAGATATCAAATGGAATATTCAAAACAAAATAAGCTCTAGATACCAATTACAAGCAAACTCTATAAATCAATTAAACTTAATATTCTTGAGATTCTTGAGATTAAAACATAATATATGCATAAACATAAGCATGCATATAAAACTTCATAAATCTTTCTCCCCCTTTTTGTCAATCATCAACAAAGGGGTAATCAAAACCATAAATAAAACGAGGGGTAAAAATCTTTCTTCCCCTTTATGTCAAACAAAACAATAAAAGACAATGTTCTCCCCTTTTTGTCTAAAACAAAAAACAAAATCAATAAGGGGTGACTACAACATGATATCAATTAAAAATATGTCAATGAAGCATCTTGATACCAATAAACAAGAATCAATATATGTTATATGCTATATACTTCATGAAGAGAAGACGCTAAGTTAGCTTCCCTACACATATGCATTACATGAAGAAGGGATGACAAGCCCCAATTCACATAACACATATTATGTATGCATAAGAGGAGATGTGAAGCTCCCCTACACACGTATATCATATAAAGAAGAGTTGTCAAGCTCCTCAATTTATAATATACTCAACATGAATCTATATGTAAGAGAGTTAAGCTCTCCTTGCATATAGGAAATACAAATCAAAACTTTGAATATATTCTTTAAACAACATATGAGATACCAATTGTAATTAAACATAAATCTTGAATTCCTAAAACATGAATCTCGATACTAAATGTATTCAAAACAAATTTTTGAATTTCTTAAATATGATACCAATTGTAAGAATTGTTCATTTTAAAAACATATAATTTGATGTTGATATCATATGTTCAAAATAATAACTTTTAATCATAAAGAGTGGGAGTACAAATACCAATTGAAGTACAAAATCAATTTTCTCCCCCTTTATGAAAAACAAACTAAAGACATGCATAGTCTTGATAACAATTTAAAAGTAATCAATTTAAACAAAATTGAAACTCAAGCACTAGCATAAACACAAACATATATATGTATGAAAAATAGATACCAATAGAAATTGATATACTTGGAATTTAAAGCATACATACATACAAAACATATATGCATACAAGAAGATCAAAATGATACCAATTGAAAGAGTTCAATGATACCAATTGACATAACAATAAGTTCAAGTGTATACATCATATACTACCACCCAATCATAATTCAAGTTTTAAAGATTTTCAATTTAGGACATACATGAACATGATCTCCCATCCTACCGCCCTTGGATGGTAGGGGTTTTCAAAAATAGATTTGAATGTAGTTTTGTTTGAAAATCTCTACCATATGAAGAATATCGCATAGTTAAATGGAAAACTTGTTACTAGTACGAAATCCTTCAAGCAAGGAATAAAACAAAAATGAAATTCACATAATAATCATCACTCTAACCAATAAAGCATAACTCATGAGAACAAAACATGAGCAATAGACATGAGTGTACAAATAATATGTGAAGATCATAATCATGAAAAATATTTCATTAAGCTCAATTATTCCTTAAAACATAATTCCATTAAAAACATGAAAAATCATATAAACTACTTACTAACCTTCAAGGCATAGTATGTCTAATACAAGCTAAAATATACATACATATCCAAAACTCAACGAGTCCACTAAATGTATATTCATGAAGGCACGTGGCTCAAAAGATGTATATGTATAAGATTAGTTTGAACTAGATAGACATATACATGAAGTTAAACATAAATACATGAAACATGAAAAACTAAATTTTCATCTAAAAACCATTTCATTTCAAGGTATA
Organism: Agave tequilana; assembly: GCA_038442645.1. Lineage (NCBI taxonomy): Eukaryota > Viridiplantae > Streptophyta > Magnoliopsida > Asparagales > Asparagaceae > Agave > Agave tequilana. Next base: position 5,078 of record JAVJIF010030528.1, read on the forward strand.
TGTATGAATTGTCAATACACTAATTATACATACATATCCCTAAACACAATTGAGTCCATATATATATATTTGCATGAAAGGCAAATGACTCAAGGGGTATACATGTATATCTTAAAGTTTGACAATACAAACATATACATGAAGTGAAACAAAACAATCATAAGGCAAATTCAAAAATGAGAATACAAGTTTAATATGTATGAATCATCAAAACTAGACTATACTAGCACATCTAATGGGTTCAAATAAGCATTCCATTCAACTATATATAGATTTATTTGTAGCCCACTCTATGTACAAGTATATAACTAGTCTTAATGAAAACTAACATCTAAACAAGTAATCTTAACAAGAGGCATCAAAACAAATACAAAAATCATCATGATAAAAGTCATCATGGAAAACTAAAACATGATTATTATGTGAATTCACATGTATTAGATTCATGATGTACATTATAGCTTAAACATAAGTGAGAACACTAAATATGGGTTCATATAAGCATATGTGTCTCAAATACTATACATGTATGTCAAGGATCTAATAAACATGGAATGAACATACTAATCCATAGACATCAAAAACATGCTATAACATTAAACATGGAAAGCATGTAAACAATAAAAGGGAGTAAAGGATTGTTACCAAAACCGAAGAGCAACTCTCCTTGTCTCCAAAACATGGTGGTCATCTCCACCAAATCTTCCCTTGAAAGTGATGCATCCAATTTGATTTCCATGAAGTCCGGAACGCATCCACTCCAAGGTGTCATCACTCTCACGTCATGTGAGAGCCCACACCTACATCAAAATAGGAGGGTGGTCTTTGGTACCCACATCTTGTTGGGTCCATGGGGGTTAGTCCCTTCTCTAACCCAAACAAATTTCTTTGCTAAATTAGTAGTATGTAATCTATCAAAATAAAATTTAGCAAGGTGGCCCTTACGTCCACAATGTGTACAAGTGTACACATGAGCATACGTGTGATGGTGTCCGTGAGGAGCATGTGTATGCCGTGGAGGGTGTGCATGAAAAGATGGAACTTGTTTCTTTCAAACCAAGGATTCCAAGCGTGTGTGGTTCATGGCACATTGGCTCATAGTGGAGCCCAAACAATCTACTCTCTTCTTAAGCATACAATATCATCATTAATCTTAGAAGAAAGGTACATGCATTAGGTAGTCTAGATGATGAGGCTACACTAGCATGGCAAACATGAGCATCAATCTTTTATGCAAAACCTCATTTTTCTTCAAACAAGCATTTAATTCATTTGAAATGGAAATAATTTATTTTTTAAATCAATATTCTCTTTTATAACAAAATCTACTTTTGAAGACAAATTTTCATTTTTCTTCAAAAGAACATGGCAATCATTTTTATTTTTCAAAAAGTTATTTTCTTTAAGTGCAAGATCAAGTTGAGAATTTAATGAATCCCTTTCATTAGCAATCTCCTCTTTCTCTTGCAAAACAACATCAAGTCTAGCAATCAAATTTTTATTTTCATTATTAATGCCTAGACTCTTCTTTTCAATAAGTTATATTTTCTATTAGTTTTTCACAAACAATAGATAGTTCTTCATTTAAAGCATGGGGATCAACAAAATCATTTGAAGAACTAGCACAATCATTACTATCTAGGTGGGATTCCGAATGTACCTCAGGGAGTGATTCCCTTGGACCATGAAGCATTGTGGATCGGATTCTCCACTAGATTTCTCTTCTTGAATTTGAACTTGAAGCTCCGAGGTGGTGGTGGTTGTCAATTTGTTCCACACTGCAAAGGCGGAATCAAAGTTAGAAACACATAAGAGATAATCTTTAAGAAGAGTGCTTCTAATGGCCTCTAGGGCTTGTGCATTGGCCCCTATATGATTGCAATCACCAAGATAACATCTCTTGGTGGCGGCAAGGAAGACATGCAAACCTAGGGTCTTTAGGTACATGGACATCCTATACTTCCAAATATCAATGTGGAAGGATCATAGCTAGGTGGGGTCATGAAGTCCATGGTATAAACTAGATGTGTGCAAACAAGCAAATGCAAATGAGATTAGCAAGCAAATGGATCTCACTCCTAGGATGTTACCTAAGTATCAGGAGCACTAGCTCTGATACCAATTGAAAAACACCTAGAGGGGGGGAATAGGTGTAATTGCTAATCTAAGAAACTCAATGCAAACTAAGTGCGCTAAATGCGGAAGCTAATGCAAATTATGCACAAACTAATACAATACAACAAGTGTAGCCGAATTCCCCTTGCGAGGCTCTGGACTAACTCCCCTTGATTCCCCTTGAAATGGGTTGAGGCGCTATGTGAAGCTCTTGTTGGATGAGTACAAGTTAGGCATACACCACAAGCAATCCAAGCAATAAGAAATATGTGCACACACAATCAAGCCAAGCAATCAAGGATAAATTACAATATGAAAGATGCAAGGCAACACAGCAATGTATATAATATGAATGCTATGAAAGTATGATGCTTGTATGAAATGATGCTTTGCACAAATGTAAGAGAGAGAGTTAGAGAGACAATGGATCAATACGCAAACACCAAGATTTGTTTCGAGGTTCGAGCACCTTGCTCTACATCCCCGCCTACACCACCGTGTAGGTTTCCACTATCTCAACTCCCACCGAGGGAACCTCTACCGAAGAGGATTTCTTACAACTCTAGGAGTACCTAACTCCTCTCTCAATACAACAACCTCCACCGAGGCCAACAACCAACAACAACCACCTCTACCGAAGAGGTTTACAACCAACACAATCACCTCTACCTAAGAGGGATCCAAATCAATAACCCATACAACAATCTCCACCTCTACCAAGAGGGCAACTCAAGAAATCAAGGGTTACAATAAGTGGTATATTTCAACCACAAACCTCTTTCCTTTTTCTCTTTCCACAAAAACAAGATCCTAAATAGTTTAGGATAGTATGATATAGCTCAAGTGTGGAACCAAAGTGTTTTGGAAAACAAGCAACAAAGAAAAACTAATTGGGAAGTCTCTTGTAAAAGATAGAAAATGCAAGATCAAATCAAAATCCCAAACCTAGTTTTCTTTGATTTTCCAAAAACCCAAAACAATAAAGATTAGAAGTATAAAGCCAAAACTTCTTTTTAAAACTCTTTTAAACTCTTCAGAAACCAGAAATTTTTCTCTTAAAAACCTTAGCCAAAATCCCCAAAGAGAAGGGGTTTATATAGCCCCTATACAAAACTAGCCGTTAGGCTGATGTGGCAGTTCTGACAGCCACCGGTCGACCGGTCCGGTCGACCGCCAACGGTCAAAATGTGACCGTTGGGCACTAGCGGTCGACCGGCCCGGTCGACCGAAAGATCCCGAGAGCAGAGCTCTCACCTCGGTCGACCGACCCGGTCGACCGGTTCTGTGCTTAACAGACGTGCACATCTGTGCACATCGGTCGACCGGATCGGTCGACCGGCCCTTTGGTGCGGTCGACCGCACGGTCGACCGACCAGCCTGTCAGCCCAAAAACCAGGTCAGAAATTTAGGGAAAAATATTTTACAAAAATCTTTTATCATTTCTGAAAATTCCATAAAACTTGTTTTATCATTTTATGTTAAAACATAAACATGTGATAAAAATTTCAAGACAATATATCAACATATCAATTCATTTTTGTGTCTTGCAAATTTTATCAAAAACAAAAACCGGTATTTTTATCAAACTTGATTTTTCCAAAACATGAATAGGGATATCAAAATAAGTTGTTTACCAAGTTAAAGCATGTATGTATAAATAGAAAACATCTACTATACATATACCATATGTAACTTGTTTTGATCAACTATTCATGAAACCACACATCAAAACATAAAACGTGTGTGTTTGTGCACTTGAGCATATCAACTATACTAAGCTTTACAAATGGATCTAAAACTCACAATCTAAACTAGGATACCTAAGTCTTCTCTTGAGGAACTCCATCTTCAAGTAGACTCGGTCCAAAACTCCGTGATTCTCCAAGTGCAAAGGTATGATCTTTAAGCTTTGGCACCAGAATCACCATGATAAGCTTCTAATCATCTTGTTGAAGCTAATCATCAACTAATATCCTGTTAATGATCTGAAACTTAGAAACACAAGAATATTAGTAACATAACTACATGAGTGTTGATCATCATCATCAACTAGAGTGGAAGGCCATTGGGCCAACAGGTTTTTCGTCCAAGACGTTCCTTAATTAAATAACCACCAATCTTCGGGCTTTTGGCCCTTAATCCCCTCCTAGACACTGATTGGCAGGAGTTAACTTCCAACACCTTTCCCCCTTAGGATAATTTCCTAATTGAGTCCGAGATGTCCCTAGGGCCAACGTCTACTCATTTTTAGTTAGGCTTGGGTTAGTGAGTGAGGAGATTGTTTGTGGGTCAAGGAAGGGTGATGAAATCCCCACCTTATCTTATTTATAGGACAAGCCCTTAAGTTAATTTAGTGCACGTGTAAAGCAATAGACAAATATTCACTCAAAAACAGTAAATCAGCCAAGGGTGCTTCCTAGTCTATATGCAATGCGAACGTACCTTGTCTCCAGCACTCTTCAACAGAAATTAAAAAAATTAAATAGACACGTGCCTATATGCAAGAGCCTAATTTTTTTATTTTTCAACAAATGGGTTACTGTTAATTAATTAGCAGTGTGCAGGGTGATTACAGAGAAAATTAACAGAACAGCAAGTCTAACTTTAACTTTCCAGCAACCTGCAAAAAACTTAGTGAGTAGTTCACTACTCAGGCCGCGGAATGCGGCAATTGTCGCGCAAACGCGGCTCTGTAGTAGGCTCTGCTGCTCTGCCTTCGAGGGCAGAGGCACAGAGTTGCTATATGTCCTTTGCTGCTGTTAGGTTTCCTGCTCTCCGAACCTGCAAACAGAAAAATAAATAAATAATTAGTTTTTTTTAGAGAATAACTTACCGTCCCTCCCCGGCAACGGTGCCAAAATTTTGATTGAGATTTTACCTGCACACACAATATAGTATTTCAGATTTAAGAATAGGATGTGCAAGGTACTCAATTCTACCGCTATAGCAAGTGGCTATGCGGGTCGTGATCCACAGGGAGGGACTAGCGATGGAAGCTTGTTTAGTAAGTTCTCTTTTATTGCTACAATTAATTTAAAGTCAAGTCAGAAAGAAAGTGGTAGATTAAGAGATAGAGAAATAGAAGTGATATTTACAATGAATTGAAGAAGTGTGAAAAAGATTAGGAATTTGGTGATTTACACTAAAAATAAAAGAAAGAAAACTAAAAACTAAAAAAAAACATACTTACCTCTTCGACTTGTTACCTTTGATCCGTTGCAACGACTTACCTTATCTTTGAAGGCATTCAAGCATGACGTATAGGATCTTCCCCCTTCTCGAACTACTTCCGAAAATAAAGACAAACTATACTAGCAAGAGAATGTTTGTTCATCACCATAGGCCATCAAGGGCACTTCAACGGCTAAGCAGTCTCGAAGCTATCAGATTCTCTTGGATTGCAAGACATCAAAGGGAAACAAAAATAAAACAAGAATAGAAGAACAAAAATAAACTTTGAGTTGATTCAATTAACAATGGAAGAAAAGTTTACTTACACCGATGTCACCTCAGTACAAGCTTGATCTCCTTCCTCCATGAAAGTATCCTCTCCTCTCAGTTACATAAAGAAAAAATAAAAATTACAAAAAAGAAAAATAAAAAAAACCTAAGTTACAATCTAAAAGTTAGCCTAAGAAAAACCCTAAATTTGTTTATGTACTCAACTGGATGCCCTTCTCTGTTGCTCTGCAGGGGTATTTATAGGAGATGGAAGAAGTAGAGTCCCGGTACCACTCTCCCACAAAACTGACGTCAACCTTATCCAGGGAGCCGCGGAAACGCGGCTTTGGCTGCGTTTTCATGGCCAAAGTGTGGCCACGCGCTTTCGCGCGTGGCCTCCTCTGGTCCGTCCATCTGGGTCTATCCTTTTAGATCTGGCATCCTGTCTCTTTATTTTGAAATTCGGGATAACTTGGGAAGCAAGTTACCCTAAATCCAAATCTTCCAAATCTTTCAAAACGATTTTGTAATCTTTGCACTCTCCTCCTTTTATCTTTATCCTTGTCCTGCAAGCATTTAGGGTTGAGTAGAAGTCTATCCCTTCCCTCTTCTTTTAGTAATTGCAACTTTTGCACTTGGTAATTGCAACTTTGGCATTTGGTAATTACAACTTTTACTCTTGGGCTTGCACATGGGCTTTTTGGGCTTCTGGCTTCATTTAGGCTTTATTCTTTATTTAATTAATTACTCAAGTCTGAACACATTAAAATAATAAACATTAGTAATAGTGCATAATTGTAGGAATAAATATGAAATGTGATAGTAAATGTAGTAATAAATATGCACTTTTACTACCTATCAGCTGGCTTCCATTGCAGGGTTTTCTCAGCTAAGTCCTCAAATAAATCCCAACGCTGATTCTCATCCTTCTGCAAAAACCCTCCCTGACACATCGTTTCTAACAGGGTCTTCGTCTGATAATCTAGACCATCGTAGAGAATCTGGCACTAACGCCATTTCTTCATACCATGATGAGGGCACTGAGCTAGGAGATCTTTGAATCGCTCAAAGTATCTCCAAAATGGTTCGCTCTGTTCTTGCCTAAACTGCATGATGTTCTTCCTAATGAGGACAGTTTTGTGAATTGGGTAGAATTTCTTCAAGAAGGCCTTGACGAAATCATCCCACGTCGTGACTGAATCTGCTGTCAAACTGTACAACCATTTCTTTGCTAGGTCCTTTAGGGAAAAAGGGATGAAACGTAACCTAACGGCATCGTCTCCTAACTGGGGTATACGCATCATGAGGCATACTTCTTCAAATTCCCTAACAAAGAAGTATGCGTCCTCTGATTCTAAACCTTGAAATTTGGGAAGAGTGTTAATGAATTGGGGCTTTAACTTGAAGTTATTTCCGTTTGCTTCAGGAAGTCTTATGCAAGATGGAAGTGAGGTTCTGATCGGTAAAATCTATCCTGAAGTGACGCCATCACCAGTTCTGGATGTAAGGGTAGAGAAGTGTTTCTTGTTAATCTGGAAGTTGACGGATCTCTCACCTACCCTTGCATGCAGCACACCACAAACAACGTGAAGACAACAAACAATCGAAAAAGAACAAAAAACAAACAAAAGAAAGAAAAACAACACAAGCCTTAGTCTAAGGTACCTGGACCTAGACGACTCCTAACTGGTCGATTCTCCGGGAAGGTTATTGTAGGAACTCGACTACAAGCTAATCGGCCAGGAAAGGGCAAAGCTCGAGGGGAGGTATCCGGGCAGAGCCACGGGCCTAATTACGCCAAACCACTGAGCTTTCGAGGCTTTACCTCTTAATCCACTTTCCTTAGACACCGATTTTGCAGAAGTAAAGTTCTTGCAATTTCCAACTGATTAGTACACAATATTGCATATTTTACCACATAATCCCCATGCATATTGCAAATAAATATATGATTTTTACTCATCTTCTCTATATATTTACAGGTTCACACTCTAATGGAGAGATAGCCCAATAATCACTTTAATTAGCAATAATTAAAGTGATTAAATCCAAGATTAAAATAAAGCCCAAGATTTGAAATCAGAATCCAGAGAGATCCGCGCAACAACTGAAGATTCCAGAAGGCCACGTGGATAACAACTTCGTAACAAATCTTCAACAGAAATCCGTTGCTCAACAGCCACGGATTTGCCGCGCCTTGCCGCGCCTACGCGGCAAAATCTGGGCCATTCAATCCCAGATTTCTGCCACCTATCCACCTTCTGGAGAGTTCTCTCTGTGGGCTATAAATATCTGCACCTGACCTGCGAGCAAGGACTGAACAGAGAAGAGAGAGAGATTAGTGTAAAGCTTTGTAATTTTGTTTTTCTCTAGGATTTTTGTAGCTCTCTATGATCTTCTTCTTCCCTAGAAATCATTGCAAGAGAGAGTTGTAAGAGAGAGAGAGAGCTTGTACATCAAGGAGTGACAACTTGAAGCAATGCAAGGATTCATCCATTCTCTTCATCTCTACTTGAGCTTGGTTCTAGTTTAATTGCTTTCTTACTTGCTTTCTTTACTTTCTTGCAATTTACTTCATGCTTTGCTTTTCTTCATTAATGGCTTGTAGCTAAATTTTTCTACCATGTACTAGCTAACCACTAGCCTTGCCATCTTCACTAACTCATGGGTGATTGCTTTAGTTCATCTTGCAAGTTGGATGGTCTTCTCTTCTCCGATGGGTTAAACCACCCGTCATCCAAGTGAGAAAGTAATTAGATCAACACACGCAAGACAAATCCATGCCGATGAATCAACATGAGGCACGCATTCATTATCACGGAGTTTGGTAAGCTTTGGCAAGGTAGTAAGCTAAGCTAGTCATGGTTTGCTTCTTCAAGTTCACTTTCTTTTTAGTTGTTAGTCCAAATCCAATCTTCTTTGATTTCTTTCCACTTTTCCATCATGAACATATCCATCCATTCTTTCACTTCTTTTTTCATGATTGTTTTATTCTTTTAAGGAAAGAAGACACTTCGTTTTACATCTTCACTACGGACCGTAACGCTTCTATCGCTAGCTCTCCCTGAGAATCGACTCGGTATAGCTCTATGCTATAACGGAGATAGGAAAGGGTACATTGAACATATTGAATACATATGTGGAGTAATTGATTTCCATTGAATACATATATTTGTGCTCTTTACACTCCATAATACGACACCTTTCCCGTCTTAATCAAAAAAATGGCGCCGTTGCCGGGAGAGCAACGGATTTTCTTTAAAGTGAAGAACTAAACGAATCTTCTTCTCTGTTGCAGGTTACAGGAGAAGAAAACAGGAAAATTTGCATTGCAGTGACATATAAGCGGACCTGGGCCTCTGCTCTCGAAAGCAGAGACCAGGATCCCTCTGACTTGCCGCGTTCCCACGGCAAAAGTCGCGGTTCTGCGGCAAGGAGGAGCTCACTACTGATCATTTTTCTGCAGGATCTTCAGCTCTGCAAAATACTTCTGCTGCAGTACTTAATTTCTTGTATTCTTCACCATACTCCTGCTAATTTAATCAACAGTAAAAATTGGTTGAAACGTTAAAAATTGTTTAGACATTGCATTTCTAGGCACGTGTCTTTCATTCATTTACTTTTACTGTTGAAGAGTGCTGGAGGCAAGGTAGGTTTGCATTGCATGTAGACTAGGAATCATCTTGCTTGATTTTCATGCTTTGAGTGTATCCTAGTTATATTTTTGTACACTTGCACAATTCATTTTTTAAGGGCATAACCAATAAATAAGATAAGGTGGGGGATTTCATTACCTTTCCTTAGCCCAAAAACCACCATCCCAGCACTCACTAACCCAAGCCTAATTTAATAAAATTTGATAGACGTTGGCCCTAGGGACATCTCGGACTCATTTAGGAGATTATCCTAAGGGGGAAAAGTGTTGGAAATAGACTCTTGCAAAATCAGTGTCTAGGAAGGGATTGAGGGCCGAAAACCCGAAGGTTGTTGGTTACTTAATTAAGGAACGTCTTTGACGGAAAACCTCCCAACAACTTTGCCCTTACCTGGCTGATTAGCCTGGGTCAAAGTCTACACTAAACCTCTTGTGGACAGTCTAATCAGTTAGGAGTCGTCTAGGTCTAGGTCAACCCTTCTTTTGGCTTAGTTTTGATTTTTTCTCCTTTTCTTTTGTTTGTTGTTTGATTTTTTTTTTGTGAATGTTTGTGATATGGCATTCAACAATAATAATTCTTTCCATCCAAACATGAATCCATATTTCACACAGACTCCATTTTATTCGATAATTTCAACCCGGTGTTTTACAATACGCACCAACCAAATACACCGGGTTGGCCTTATCCGAATCAATATGACCCATACCCCCATCTAATAATTATAATTTCCATAATGATTTCAACTCTTCACCGAGTAATTAGGGATTCCAGTCCCCCGAGTTTTATTATCAACCTCCTTGTCCACAATATCCACCTAGTCCACAATATCCACAATATTCATTCTCCGATTCTGCTTCATATATTCCTTTTTCTGGACCTCCCATTGAAGAAAAATCTGAGTTCCAAAGAGGATAGAAGCCAATTTACTAGAGGCAGAGCAACAACTTAAGACCAAATTAGCCTCTCCAATTCCACCACATTTTCAAGATACATACTCAGTTCCACCAGTCCAAAATAAAAGACCATCAATTTTGGAAATGAGTATGCGTGAGTCCAAACACAAATCCCAAAATCTGATGGACTCACAATTTCAACATCACTTCCAAGACAATACTTCATCTTTTCATCAAAACAATGAAGTCATCAATTATGGAAAGATGCTTGAAGAAATGACTCAGGCTCAAAATGCTAGAAATCGTGACATAGAGTTGATGATCCAAACTCTTCATTCCCATCCTATTTCTAATGTCACTAGCCACTCTATTAAAGAAGATGAGTCATGTAGTCTTGGAAATCCAGATTCAATTTCAGCACAATCACCTGAACTTGTCAAAATTCAGATCCCATTGACATTTTGGCAAGTTTTCCTTTTCCTGAAATTGAACTTGAGTGTGAATATGATCCTGAAATTCCAACTTGATGATTCAATTTTCCTTCCTGATTCAATTATGACTCCGGTCTTCACATGATTTCACTTTATTTCCCGAGTCAGTATTGGATCCAGTGCCAGTCCATTTTGAAATTGAATCACCAATCTTTGATGATCATAGTGAACTTGACCAATTCCATACTTTTGAAAGTCCCATTGATAAATTAGCAAGTTCACATTTTTGTGGAATTGAACTACATGAGGAATGTGATCTTGAACCCCAACTTAGTGATTCACTTCTTTTTCCTGATTCAATAATGACTCCGGTAACTTTACCTGACTTTAATTTTTTCCCGGAGTCGACATTGGATCCTGTACCAATCATAATGTAGTTGAATCATCCATCTTTGAGGATCATATTAAACTTGACCAATTCTACACTTTTGAAGATACTATTGACAAATTGGCAAGTTCCTCATGTATTGAACTACATATGGAATGTGACCTAGATTCTCACTATCTCTTTACTTCTGAAACTGATTGTACAATTCTATCGGATGATGTTGACTTAAGTTTTGAAGAATTGTATGGTGATGAACTAGAATTTCTTAATATTGGAAGTAAAGAGATATCACCCATATTAGGTCACATCCCATTGTTGGAAAATGATTGTGGACTTGAGCTTCATTTTCTTGACTTGGACCAAATTCCTGAACTCACTTCGACTCCTGCACCTTCACTTGACTTCAGTCACCTTCCTGAGTCGGTATTAGTTCCTGTCATTCCTGAGTCCAAGTCAACAGTTCTATCATTTCATACACCACTTTGGGACAAGGTAGTTGACAAATTTGACTCAGAAATTTATTATGGAAAATGGAATTAGATGGGGTCATGTACTTAATAAAAATCTTCCAAGGATTTATCTTTTTAGTGGGTCATATTCATGATATTTTTGGTGGGTTCCTCAAACCCAAAATAAGAATGATTGGGCCATGTTTCGTGGACCAATCAGACCACCACCGGAACCACCACCTTAAGGTAATTTTTTCCTTCCCTCTTCATTTTTGTTTCATGCATACATATATCATGATGCATTGAGGACAATGCATGAAATAAGTGTGGGGGAGGGTTTACTAACATAGAGTTTTAGATTTTCTTTCTTTTACATTTCTTTTAGAAATAATTAAAAAAAAAACTTTTTGAAATAAGAGACAAAGTTTAGATCTATTTTTAAGAAAATTAAGATGTATCTTAGAAATTAAGAAAGCCTTAATTATGACATCTTAAACCTAGTTGAAATAATAGATCTTGTTTGAAATTATAGGCTAAGTAAGAAAAATTGGTGAGATATTTTTATCTTGAATTTTTTGCCTTAGATTGTATGCACTTCACACTTACACATTTTGGGATGGAGACAAAGACCTAAAATGCCATAAAATAAATAAATAAAAAAAGAATAAAACATCACTTATTAAGCTGGATAATTATGCCTCAAGAAGCATGGTTATTCACGCCTAACGGTGAAAAACATCACTCATTAAGCTGGAGAATTATGCCTCAAGAAGCATAATTATTCACGCCTAACGGTGATCAAAAAGAATAATCCCCTTTAGTTTCATGGCCTTTTTTACTCGAGACCTTAAACCCGAGGGATGTTTTCTCATCTGGTGCCCTAAGACCGACTGATTTGAGAGTCATCGGTTAAAGGCTCGTTACAAGGGTGAACTAGAAAGCCTAAACTAAGGGAAGAAAAAAAAGAAAATAAATATATATAAATAAATGGCTTGATGGTTGGAGTTGAAATCCCAGAAATCTTCACTAGCACGTTGTGCATATTATCTAGGTTTTATGAAAGATAAAGTATTCAATCCAATTTTGAATTCTTACCTTAATTGAAGACAAGATCTTGCATAGAGACTAAGTTTAAGAAAGAATAATTATAGGTGGACTTATGACCTAAGATCACTTATATTTTTGCAAAAAATAGTTCGTAAACTTGTTTCTCTTTTCAAAATGCGTTTTCAAAACACTAACATTTGTTTTCTTTCTTTATGGATTTTGTGGGTGTAATCCGCTGAAAACCCTCAGGAGACAACACTCCTCCTCTAGGGTAACCTAGAGGTTTAACGGCTTGTTGCACATGCTCAGTGCAATCGCGTCACCTGCGAAAGTGGTGTAATAAAATTTGTAGTATAGTTTATCTTTTCTTTGTTTTGCTCAGGACGAGCAAAAGAATAAGTGTGGGGTGTGATTAGTACACAATATTGCATATTTTACCACATAATCCCCATGCATATTGCAAATAAATATATGATTTTTACTCATTTCTCTATATATTTGCAGGTTCACACTCTAATGGAGAGATAGCCCAATAATCACTTTAATTAGCAATAATTAAAGTGATTAAATCTAAGATTAAAATAAAGCCCAAGATTTGAAATCAGAATCCAGAGAGATCCACGCAACAACTGAAGATTCCAGAAGGCCACGTGGATAACAACTTCGTAACAAATCTTCAACAGAAATCCGTTGCTCAACAGCCACGGATTTGCCGCGCCTTGCCGCGCCTACGCGGCAAAATCTGGGCCATTCAATCCCAGATTTCTGCCACCTATCCACCTTCTGGAGAGTTCTCTCTGTGGGCTATAAATATCTGCACCTGACCTGCGAGCAAGGACTGAACAGAGAAGAGAGAGAGATTAGTGTAAAGCTTTGTAATTTTGTTTTTTTCTAGGATTTTGTAGCTCTCTATGATCTTCTTCTTCCCTAGAAATCATTGCAAGAGAGAGTTGTAAGAGAGAGAGAGAGCTTGTACATCAAGGAGTGACAACTTGAAGCAATGCAAGGATTCATCCATTCTCTTCATCTCTACTTGAGCTTGGTTCTAGTTTAATTGCTTTCTTTCTTTACTTGCTTTCTTTACTTTCTTGCAATTTACTTCATGCTTTGCTTTTCTTCATTAATGGCTTGTAGCTAAATTTTCTACCATGTACTAGCTAACCACTAGCCTTGCCATCTTCACTAACTCATGGGTGATTGCTTTAGTTCATCTTACAAGTTGGATGGTCTTCTCTTCTCCGATGGGTTAAACCACCCGTCATCCAAGTGAGAAAGTAATTAGATCAACACGCAAGACAATCCATGCCGATGAATCAACATGAGGCACGCATTCATTATCACGGAGTTTGGTAAGCTTTGGCAAGGTAGTAAGGTAAGCTAGTCATGGTTTGCTTCTTCAAGTTCACTTTCTTTTTAGTTGTTAGTCCAAATCCAATCTTCTTTGATTTCTTTCCACTTTTCCATCATGAACATATCCATCCATTCTTTCACTTCTTTTTCCATGATTGTTTTATTCTTTTAAGCAAAGAAGACACTTCGTTTTACATCTTCACTACGGACCGTAACGCTTCTATCGCTAGCTCTCCCTGAGAATCGACTCGGTATAGCTCTATGCTATAACGGAGATAGGAAAGGGTACATTGAACATATTGAATACATATGTGGAGTAATTGATTTCCATTGAATACATATATTTGTGCTCTTTTACACTCCATAATACGACACCTTTCCCGTCTAAACACAACCTCGGTTAATCTCTTAGTGAGTCCGAGATGTCCCTAGGGCCAACGCCTATTGATTTTTAGTTAAGGCTTGGGATAGTGTGAGTGCACTTGGATATGGTTTTTGGGCTAAGGAAGGGTGATGAAATCCCCACCTATCTTGTTTATTTGGGTTTTGCCCTTAATGTCAATTGTGCAAGTGTGCAGTTTATTCACAACAGTTAACATTCAAAGTGGTAAATCACTTCAAAATGTTGGTCCAATTCTATATGAATGCACACGTACCTTTTCTCCAACACTCTTTAACAGAAATTGAAATGAATTGAAATAGACACGTGTCCTAAATGCAAAGTCTAATTCAAATTTCAATTAAGTAACAAGTGAATTTCTGTTGAGATTATTATACATGCATAAAAACGAAGCATCCAAGGAAACTAAAAAAAATTAGAAAGCAATTTTTTTTAGCGGCTTTCGGCAACCCTGCAAACGAGTTTATTAGTACTTCAATTGGAAAACTCGCTTTTACACGAATTTTTCCGAGGGCAAATGAATCCTTGCGCAGTGTCCTTGGCCACCTCCTTTGCTTCCCATGGTAGTGAGCTCCTTGGTACTTCTCCTACACACAAAAATAAAGAACAATCTTTAGTATTGAACAACAAAGTCGTTCCCTCCCCGGCAGCGGCGCAAAAATTTGATCGACAAAAAACAAGCACTAAAATAAGAGAAGAAAGTGTGGGTTGATGTTACTTCTTCTGTAGTAGCGAAGTGGCTATACGGGTCGTATCCACAAGGAGGGAGAGCGATGGAAGCTTGATGTGGCTTCAAAGTTCAAAAAGAAGAAAGTTCTTGTTTCCAAATAAAGAATTGAAAAGTGAAAACAAGTTGTTTTTAAGAATTGTTGGAAAATGTTTTAGTGGTTTGTAAAAGTGAATTTTTTTCTTAGTTGTAAAAATGCATGGCTAACTTTCTACTAAGTGCTCCCACTAATTCTAACTTTTGGAAGATAGCCTCACGATGGATTATAGGCGAACACAACCCTTTTGCATTGGAACTATTCACGTGGAAATCGAGTGAAAGTTCATCCTAAAACTTAGCTTTACACGATAAAAACTCGGACATTCCCTTATCAAGATCCAATCGAAGGTGAGAATAAGGGAAGACACGAGTGCACTAACGGTATCGGCAAAGTTAAAAGGAAAGTCTCTAACTTACAATAACAAGTAAAGTACACAACCTATAGATCATCAAAACTCATTAAGTATGAAATATAAGAAAGTAAATACTTGTAGGTAAATTAGAGTTAGAACCCTCGTCTTAAGATGCTATAGCTCTTGTTTGCACAAGGCTTGTTTGACACTATTGACTCATGTGGGTTATCAATCAGGTGTTAGAAATTAGTGGGTTAGTAGTTAGTTAGCCATGCTAATGAAAAGTTAGTTAGCCATAAAAGTAAAAGAAACAACAAAGGAAAAGAAGTGGAGAGAGGGAGTTGCACTACAACAAAACAAAAGAAAAGAAAAGTTAAAGAAAGGAAGTTACACTACAGCAAGTAAAAGAAAAGAAGTGAAGAAGAAGGAAGTTACACTACAACAAGGTAGTAAAAGTAAATGGTAAAGACAAGAAATGGAAAGAAGGAAGAGAAGTAGTCTTGTATTAGCTTGTCACCCTTCAAATACAACACTTACACACTCTCTCTTTCACTCTAATGGCTAAAACTAAAACTAGAAGAAGCAAACTAAGCCACTATAATTCCTAGCAACAAACATAAAAATACAACTCTATTCTCTGAATCTGCTCAAACTGAAGACCCCTAGGGGTATTTATAGGCAACAGGGGCAAGGGGCCACGTGGATGGCACGTGGCCCAAAGCGTAGGCGCGCGCGCCCAAGGGCCGCGGAAACGCGGCCTGGGTCGCATTTTCGCGGCCCTGCCAGGGCGGCGCGCGCCTGGCTTCGGGCAGCGCGCCATCCCATCTGTCTTATGACGCCATGATGTCTTGGATTCGTGATTTGATGCCCTGGACTGACAAAATCTTCACTCTATAGTCAATGACTACTTGGTAGGCTTTTAATCACCAATTAAATAGTGATTTAGGTCTTCTTCTAAATTTGCACACCATGGACCTAGGATCGAGCAAGCAAGGTTTTATTAGAAAAATTTTACATGAAATAAATATGAGAATGTGATGAAAATTATGCAAAATTAGAGACTAATCAATGCACATGCCCTAAATAATGAACTAGCTAAAAATTGTGAAAATTTGATTTCAAAATACAAACTTTTGAAAAAGGATAGCTTTGGTTTTAAAGAAGAAAATAAAAATTTATCTTTTAGACTTGAGATTGCTTTGCAAGAAAGGGATGAGATTTCAAGTGAACGTGACTCACTTAAATCCCAACTTGATCTTGCCCTAAATGAAAACAAGATTTTGAAAAATAAAAATGATTGTAATGATATTTTGAAGAAAAATGAAAACTTATCTTCTAAACTTGATTTTACTTTAAAAGAAAATGTTTCTTTGAAAAACAAAATTGATTTGATTTCACAAGAATTGGAAGATTGTTTAAAGAAAAATATTTCTTTGAAAAATGATTTAGATACACATGTTTGTCATGCTAGTATAGCTTCACCACCTAGTGTATCCATTGCATGCACCACTTCTTCTATAATTGAAAATGATATATCTATGCTTAAGAAGAGTGTTGATTGTTTGGGCTCCACTTTGAGCAAATGTGTTTTGAACCACACGCATTTGGCATCTTTGTTTCAAAAGAAACAAGTTCCTTCTATGCATGCACACAAACCACGGCATACACATGCTCCTCACGTTCACACCCATCACACCATGTATGCTCATGTGTACACTTGTACACATGTGGACGTAAGGGCCACCTTGCTAAGTTTTGTTATGATCGTATACATGATTCAAATTTAGCAACTAAATTTGTTTGTCTTAGGAAAGGAGCTAACCCCCATGGACCTAAAAGAGTATGGGTACCAAAGACCACTCCTATTTTTGATGTAGGTGTAGGCTCTCACTTAACGTGAGAGTGATGGTACCTTGAGGTGGATGCGTTCCGAGCTTAAAGAGGACAATTTGGATGCATCACTTTCAAGGGGAGTTTGGTGGGAGGACCACCTTGGTTTGGAGACATGGAGATGTACCCTATTAGTTTTGGTAACGATCTCTAACTCCCATTATGTTTACATGTTTTTCATATCATTGATTTTAACATGTTTTGATGTTTTATGATTATTATGTTATATGCCATGATATTTAGATTAGTGATATACATGATTAGTATTTGAGACACCCATGTTTATATGAATTTATATTAGTGTTCTCACTTTAGTTTAACTAGTATGTATGTCCTAGTTCTAACACATGTGCATTTATATAATGATCATATGAGTTTTGTTTTGATGCTTCTATTTTGATTACATGTTTAGATGTTAGTTTTCATTAAAACATGGATATATACTTGCACAACTAGTGAGCCACAAATAAATTATTATATGTTTGTGCTTGAATGCTCATTTGTACCCATTAGATGTACTAGTATAGCCTAGTTTTGATGATTCATACATTTTAACTTGTATTCCATATTATTGTACATATTTTTCATGTTTATATTTAAACTTCATGTATATGTCTATTTTGTCTAAACTATTAGCTATACATATACATCCTTGAGCCACTTGCCTTCATGCATATACTTTTGTGGACTCGTTTATGTTTGGATATGTATGTATACTCTAGTTTGTACAAAACATACGTATGTCTTGAAGATTAAATTAATGAAAATTAGTTTTTCATGTTTTTCATGTTTTAAGGAATTTCATATGAGCCTAATTGCCTATTTTCATGACTATGTCTTTCGCAAAACTTGTACACTCATATTACTTGATGTTTTCTCCTGATTTTGTTTTCATGAGTATTATATGTGCTATATAGATTTTGAGTGACATTGGTTTAGTGATTTTCATGTTTTATGGAATATATTCTTATTTTATTCCTTACTTGAAGGATTTCGTATTAGTTTTCAAATTTTTTCATATAACTAGTTCGTATTCTTCATATGGTAGAGTTTTCAAATGTGTTATATTATTTTCAAACTTATTTTCGAAAATCCCTACCCATCAAAGGGCGTTGGTTGGGCGACCATGCCTTGTATGCTCATTATTGAAAATCTATTTAAAATATGTGCATGAATGGGTAGTAGGAAGTATGAGTTATACACTTGATTCTAATTATACTTTCAATTGGTATCATTGTATCTTTTCAATTGGTATCACTATTGACATTCTTTTGTATACTCATATATGTTTTTATATATGTATGCTTAAATTTCAAATAGTATCAATTTCGATTGGTATTCAATTTTTCATACATATATATGCTTTATTTGTACTTACTATATCTCTATATCTTTGAGCACAAATTTTGGTTATGCTAAGCTTGATTCCTTAAATGAATATTATATTTCAATTGATTATTTTTCAATTGGTATCTTATACAAGCTTATGCATTATTTTGTTTAGTATTTCATAAAGAGGGAGAAAATTCATATTTTACCTTTCAATTGATATGTTTTAGTTTTTTTACATTTGGTTTCTTACTCCCACACTTTATGTTGAAATATGATTGAAAAATGATATTGATTTTTTTTAATTTGGTATCATACGCTCCTAATGAAAATTACTTTCAATTTATACATGTTTCATTTTCAAAATTGATATCAAAAGTGTAAATACTTTCCATTGGTATCAAAAGTGCAAAATATTTTCAATGGTACTAGTACTACTTTTACAATTGGTATCAAGATTACTTTATGTTTATATCTTTCAATTGATATCAAATTTTTGTTTGTTATCTTCAAAATGTTTAGTTTATTTTTAATTGGTATCATCATTGGTATCATGTTGTTTCTATGTATACCTTTGCACTAAATTGATATATTCTTTTAATTGGTATCATAATGTTTTGATTTCACTCCTTGTTGATTTTTGTTTCGAACAAAAAGGGGAAGAACATTGTTTTATTGTTTACTTTAACCTCTTTGTTGATGATTGACAAAAAGGGAAGAAATATTTTAGTATATATTTGCGGGGGAGAAGTTTTTTAGCATATATATGCATGTTTATTAATGTTTATTAAAAGCATATTGTTTTATTGTTTTTATTGGTATCAAGAACATGTTTTGTGATATTATTTTTTTTTGTTATCAAGAGTTCTTATTGAAGTTTTTATTGGAATCAAGAACAACAGTTTTTAAGAATTTTTTATTGATATCAAGAGCATGTTTATTTTAAAATCTGGTATCAAAAGCATGTTTAACTTTATAGCATTCATTGCATATCTTTATTGTTTATTGCTATGCATGAGTTAAGGGGAGCTTCTTTGAAGCTTAACTTTAATCCATGCATATATAACTCCATGAGTTTTATCATCATCAAAAAGGGGGAGATTGTTGGCCCAGAGGTCTTCCACTCTAGTTTTGATGATGATTAACTCATGTAATTATAGTTTACTAATAATCTTGTGATATTTAGTTTCATATATTTGATCAAGATATTAGTAGGTGATTAGCTTTAACAAAGGTATTTTGGAGCTTTCACATGGTGATTCAAGAGCTCGAGCGTCAAAGTTCATATCTAACACTCGGTTAGAGTCAAGCTCGGTGAATTGCGTTTGGATCGAGTCGACTTTGAGACGGCACTCTACAAGGAGGCTTCGGTTTGTTTAGTATAGTTTGTTTAGATCCATTGTAAAGATTAGATAGTGTGATATGCTCAAGTTCACAACACACACACGTTTCATGTTTATTGGTTTTTGATTTTTGGTTTAACCGATCTTGGTTTTCATGGATAGATAGAGTCAAACAAGTTTACATGGTTTAGTGTATATTAGATTTGATCTATATACATGTATGCTTCATATTCTTAGAAAACTTATTTTGATAACCTATTCATGTATTTGGTTTTGTATTTAAACAAAACTTATTTTGGATTTAATGTCAAAAACATTGATATATATCTCTATCATGCATATTGGATTCTATCCATATACTATATGCTTCAAAGTTGTTTAAATATCATGTTTTTGTATTTACATGAGTTTTGAAAAAATCGGATTTCCATTTCAAAAATCCAAATTTGAAAAATACGGATTTTGGTTTTCGGCAAAATTTCAAAGTCACAAAAATGGTTCAAATAGTTTGAAAATTGTGTTGAATGTTTTTCACACATGTTTGTATTTCAAAGATAATACAAGAACTGATTTTTTTGAAATTTATGAGATTTTATAGGATTTAATTGATAATAAAAGACCAGTTTTTAAATCCTATAATTTGCCTAACCAGGCTCTGGCGGTCGACCGGGCCGGTCGACCGGACCAGAGTTGGTCGACCGGACCGGTCGACCGACGTGCACAAGGACGTGCACGCAGCCAGCCACTTAGGCCGGTCGACCGACTGAAGTCAGCCCCTCTCCGTTTGACCCGGTCGACCGGGCGGTCGACCAGCCAAAGAGCCGTTGCTCTCTGGTTCTGGGCACGGTCAATTGGAGGGCTCAACGGTCGATTTTTTGACCGTTGGCCGGTCGACCAGAAAGTCAAAACTGACCTTTTCAGCTGCCAACGGGCAGATTTTGATTGGGCCTATTTAAACCCCAATCTTTGGCCAGTTTTCACCAAGTGTTTCAAGAGAAAATTTCCATCATTCTCAAGTGTTTTAATACAAGTTTTTCAAAAGAGTTTTTAAGCTTAAAGATTTGATCTTTATTTGTTTTAAAAAGGGTTGGAAAATTCAAGAAAAGGAGAAGTCTTTGGGATTATTTTTGATCTTTATTTCATATCTATTCTTGAAGTTTTCCCAAGAGTTTTTCTTTGAGTTTTTGATTTCCAAACTCTTTGTTTTCTCACACTTGAGCTTATCATTCTATCCTATCTATAGGATCTTTGTTTTGTGAGAAAGAAGTTGTTTGTGGTCTTTTTGATCACCAAGTTGTAAACCCTCCTTATTTGTGATATCCCTCTTGTGTAGAGGTTGATTATTGGAGTAGTGGCTTTGTGCCCTTTCCCTCTAGTGAGAGGAAATTGTTATTTAGCTTTGTGCCTATCCCTCTATTGTGAGGTTGATTTGTGTTGGCGTGCCTACCCTCTAAGTGTAGAGGTTGAGTTGTATTTGAGAGAGGAGTTGTGTACTCCCGGTTATTGTATTGCACTAAATCCTCAGTGGAGGTTCCCTGTGTGGGACGTCCTGTGTGGACAAGATAGTGGAAATCTTTCTGTGTAAAGGCGGGGACGTAGAGCTGGGTGCTCGAACCTCGAAACATATCTTTGTGTTTGTGTTTGATTTACTTTCTCTAACTCTCTCTCTCTTACATTATGCCTTGCATCATTCATATTGTCATATCATACTTATATGCTTGGTTGTGTTTGTTTGTGTGCCTCACTTGTGTTTAACCACGAGAGCTTCATATAGCACCTCAACTCTTATTCAGAGGAATCAAGAGGAGTTAATCCAAAACCCTTTACCGAGAATTCGGCTACACTCGTTGGTTACACTAAGTGTGTTGCAATTAAGTTTTAAATTTCCGCATTTTGTTTATTAGATTAGCCGTACACCTATTCACCCCCCTCTAGGTGTACTTTCATAGGCATATACGTCGAAGACATAAAATTGTAAAGCAGTTGCTGGATGATGGGATCATATCTCTTGACTATGTGAGGTCAGAGCTTAGTATAGTGATCTATTTACCAAACCATAAGGGAGAAAACTAGTAGAGAATACATCGAGGGGATGGGACTCATGTCTATAATAAAGAGTCAAATATGATAGTAACCCAACCTATGTGATTGATGAACTTATGAAGTAGATTCATATGGGTAATAACAAATTATTTGCTGACTTGGTGATGCGCTATCATTATTTTATTATTGAGCAATCCTTCCTATGATGTAGATAGTGTAAATTGCAATGTGCAAAGGATGGGCATTAGCTATTAATAGATTACCATAGCCTTTATTGGTGGTGTGTTTAATTGCAATGCACACTTAATGGATCCACCTATATGAGTGTGAAAATGGGGCCGCTTCCTATGAGCATGAAGACATGTTCTTTAGAGCGCTCATGAATATCCAGGTAGGGTGCATGGCCGATTCGCGCCAACCCGTTTTGAACAGCGCGGTTCTAAGAATAATATGTGGGTAGTAAATCAATGATCCATAATTAGAAAGATTGGTTCCTAGAAACTTTATATTTCACTAACTTCCTGTAAGACATACCTACATATCCTAGGTAGTGGTTTATAAACCAAAAGTCATCACTATTGAAGCATTGAGTTCTTATGTTTCCTCCTCCTCTCTCTCGTTTCTATTATCCTTCTTTTTAATTTTGAAATAGTGGGAGATTGTTAGTATTTTGAGGGTATTTCAAAATTAAGTAAAGTTTTTTTAATCCCATATTGAGTAGGAAAAGAACATTTTAGTGTTTATATATAAAGTCTCTTTCATGATGGGTTGTGTGGGTTAGAAACCAGGAGGTGCTCGCACGCACACAAGCCCGTTAAGGCCCAGTGAAGGAAATTGGTTACCAGGTCTAGAAAAATCTTAATGCGCTTGTGCACTCGCATCACACGCGTAGGGGGATGCAAATCCGGTTTTAAAGCCTCAAGGGTGTGACCCGAATTGGCTAAGTTTTGTCAATTTTATTTTTGAATTTAAAATTAAAATAAAATCTTATCTTTTCATGTCCTGTCATGTCAGAGTTAGCCGTTGAGAGCTATCTGCCCAAGTTCTGCAGTGACACTTTTTAAGGCAATATTGATCATTTACATAAGTAAAGATTTCTTTCTCTATCCAAAGATTGGTTCTTTGTCCAAGGATTATTTTCTCTGCTCAAAGATTTTCTAATGATGATAAAATCTCTTTATAAAGGACCTATTCCCTGCTCTCAATAACACAACTCAACTATTTTCTTTCTCCTCTGATTTTTTCTTAAACTCTTCAGTTCTTCCATGCATCAAAACCGAGCTGTTTTAGGGCCTGTGCATTGCGAGTGCACGCTTGCAGGGCCAGTGATCGTTGAATCCTGGAGGGTAGGCTGCCATCAACCTACTGCACCGAGATACTCTCTCAGAGGGGCGCGATCTACTCTTAAGGACAGTACTCCGCACGCCTCGATCAAAATATAGAAGTTCCTTCCTTCTTGAAATTTTAATTTAATAGCTTAGCAGTAATTCGTACATTATTTTCCAACGCCGTCATCGTCATCCTCTTGTTATGGCAGGAAAGAAGATGCATTCGAGTCGCAGATGAACCTGTGCACGAGCAGGAAGGAGGGGAACAATAATAATGCAGGGAGAGCAGCAACAACAACAAGGAGGACTATTTGAGATGGGAGAGCCATTCGATCAAAGCGAGAAAGATGGAGAATAGCAAGTTACAAGAGGAGCTTCACAATGCCAGCAAGGATGGGACCTCGTCGTCATCCTCTTCCCTCGATCAGAACCAGCGGCATCATGGGACTCCGCCGCCGCCGCCGCCGCCACCGCCGCCGCAAGGGATGGAGTATAAGAGCCCTGAGATTAGGATTTACTCTGATATTATAGAGACTTTCTTGGAGTGAGCTGAGCAGAGAGTGATTGTTAATTAGTGCTAGTGTGAGAAAGAGGAGCTCGTAACTTTAATGGAATAATGTGGTATGTGATCTTAATTAAACCCTAGTTTTTATCTCCATCATGGCTTACACTCAACACACTACATGTTTTGCAAGAATTTAAGACTGTTGTGCGCTTCATTCTAAACTTTTTAACGGAACAGGGTGAGATTTTATTCTAATTTTAATCTAAAAAAATTTAAATATTTTATCCTCTCAAGTGAATAAGTTGGATAACTTCCTTCTCATAAATATGAAATGAAAATTACTTTTGTTAAAACAAGCTTGGTATGAGATAATGGTGTTTATAATGACACAGAAATATTTAAAGCATCTGATCCTCCATTTTCAGCCTTTAGTAATCGTATTAAACTTTTAGAGAAAAAAAAGAGTTTCAAGATTTAGAGAGAATTTTAGTGGAGAGTGTAGAAAGAAAAATGCTGGAAACCCTTGGAGAGAAAATTAGAGGAAAAAATAGAGAATATTATTGACTTTTTATTTATGAGTAAAATTGGAATTCAAATAATTTTCAAAATCGACCGAAGGGAGTTTTTCTCCCGTGACTTACATAGAAATTTTGTTCATCCGTCTATCCGTCTGTCCGTCTTCTTCTTCTTCTATCTCTCTCAGCTCTCTCTACTCCTTTCTCCTTTTTTCTCCCCCTCCTCCTCCTCCTGATGGGTCGGTCGGTTTTTCACCGACATAAGCGGTATACTAATTTTTATGAATAAGTATAAACAGTAAAAAAAAAAAAAAAAGCAAAAGAAAAAGGGGTGTGAGTTGAATTTCCCATGTTCTTGCAGGGGCTTCAAGTTTTTCTCCCCATAAATTATTGAGCATAAAGAAACCTAATTCGTTGCTCTATGCATTTCTTGTTATTGAGAAGTACGATGCGGAGAATCATGTAGAGTTGCTAGTCCGTCGCTTTGTGGAGTTGATGGCAAAAGAGCGGCAAGTTCCGGTGACATCAGGCAGTCAATTGCCTTGCAAACCTTCTCTTTGTATAGAGAGCATAGAAGGTGTTTGTGATAACGCTGCTGAGAAATTCGCTCTGAAAGCATGGTCTTTGGAGGAATTGTTCATCAATGTCAACGCGGCTCTGGGCCCATCCAGCGTGACTATAGCAGGCATCAGTAGAGATCTTCTGGGTTTTTTCGTCGGTGGATCTCCTCGGAAAACCTTGCAGTATGCTGACCAGAGGAGGCTGAGGCCAATTTCCATCCCGCTTGGCACGTGCATGGCATGATGTGAGGCAGGAAAACTTATGGTAGTGAGTGATAATTCTGCATTTCCAGTATGCAAAGCAAGTCAGAGAATATGGAGTGGACTTTTGAATATAAACATGTTCAGATCTCTGATTTCAAGCTTGTCACCTCTCTCTAAACCTCTCTATAAGAGAAACTGAGGGAGGGGAGCACACCGGAGCCTCCTCACACAGCACTGCCAATGGCCACTCCACCCTCGCCCCTCGAGAAACCTTTCTTCCTACTATTAGTCATTTCCTTCTTCTCCTCTTGCCTATCTTCCCCTGCAGAAATCAGCTATGTGGAGCACTGCAGCTCATTTGTCCCCCTGTCAACCCCTACTGGCCTTCCCTTGACACCACCCGTGTTGAGATCATTACCACATACTTCTCGGGTGGAGCCAAGATTCTCGGTCCCGAACCAGACCCATCATCATCATCATCTTCTTCTTCTTCTTCTTCTTCTTCAAATTCTTTTCTTCGTGGAGACTTCTTCTTCAGCAGCTACAACATCTACCACACCAAAACTGATGATATTTTCCACCTCACCGGCAATCTTAACATCGAAGAACGAGAAGAACGAGCTTCTATCAATTGGGTGAGCTTTGACAGCTTGTCTGGTTTCTGGTCAAAGGCTTCAGGGAAGGTTTGCATGGTTGGCTCTGGCTACTTCCTGACAACAAGAAAACAAGGTACCAGAGTGGATCTCTCCGCTGTCTTTAAACTCAACTATCCTGCAAATTCAAACATTTCTACTGGCGTTGTTAGTGGGATTCTTGAGAGCTTAGATGCCCCTGATAGCCCAAGCCACTTTGGTACAATCTCAATTATAGGCTATGCTCAAAACAATTATGGCTACACCCAGATCCCCAAGGCTAGAGGTAGTTGTTCCAAAGTGAAGCCTACTATAGAATTGCTTGGTTCTAAGACTAATGGTACCCTTGGTTACATTCATAGCTCATTGTCGGGGCCATTTCGGCTGGAGTATGGGAGGGATTGTTCTTCTGTGAATTGTAGTCCATTGTCTTCTCATAAGAACAATCTCGGGTTGTTATTGCCAACCTTCATGCATTTGAACCACATTGACACATCAGCAGATGGGAAGGTACATATGCATGTAGGATTTTCCAATAGCCATCTCTATTATTATAACAACTTCTTGATTCCTGGAAAGTCCTTAGTTGGTGAGGGGTACTGGGATTGGGAGAAGAGGATCCTCTGTGTTGTAGCCTGTCCAGTGCTGAAGGCAGAGGATGATCTGAAAGACTCCTTTGTTGGTGAGTGCACAATTGGATTAAGCTTGTGGTTTCCTGCTGTCATTACAATTAAGAACCGCAGCATCATTTTTGGTCGCATATGGAGTATCAAGGATGAAAGCGATCCTGGCTATTTTAGCGCAATTCCTTTTCGGAGCTTAGCAACCAACTTGGAAGCCCATCCTGATTTGGAGTATAAGTACACTAAATTCGAGTCAGTGAAGAGTTCCTGCAGAAATAACCAAATTGCCAGTTTGGGGGCGAGACATATCCCGATGGAAGCTCCATCGGAGACTTGAGATTTGATGTCACTGTGAGAATTGGTGATGGAAGTAGAATGTCGGGTTATGCAATCCCGATGTCTTTTGGTGACAAGTTCTATGGCAATTTTTGGCCTGAAATGGCTTCTAGGAATTCTTCGGTAGAGAAAAACTACAGCCTTGACCAAAGCCGTTGGAATGTTAGTTATATGATAGGTTACAGTCCCTATAATTCGTTTATAGGTTCAAATGCAGCCATAGACATCTCAGCAGAAGGAATCTATAATGCTGCAACAGGAATGTTTTGCATGGTAGGCTGTCGGGATCTAAGCAATTCATTGAATTTTCCTAGAAACGGAAAGACTGAAGATTATATGGACTGTGAGATTATTATCAATTTGCAGCTTTCTCCTTTAAATGTCTATAATGGATTGCATATTGAAGGGAATTTTAGGAGCAAAAAGCATCTTAATGGGACTATTAAGAGTACAAGGAAAGTTCAGACCCTCTTTTCTTTGAGCCCTTGGAGATCTCATCACATACTATATATCAGTCAGAAGCAACTGAAATGATTTCGAGGATGGATATGGAAATAACCATGGTTTTGGTCTCTATCACACTTATCTGTACTTTTACTCTATTGCAGCTGTTCTATGTCAAGAAACACCAAGATGTGCTCTCATCAATATCCATTACAATGCTTCTTATTCTGGCTTTTGGTTACATAGTCCCTCTTGTGTTGAACTTTGCGGCCTTGTTCATGAGGAACAAAGTACGCGAAATGTTCTGCGATGGAGTGGGGGTTGGCTTGAGGTGAATGAGGTCATAGTGAGGGCCATGACCATGGTGGCTTTCTCCCTGCTGTTTCGTCTTCTACAATTAGCTTGGGCTGTTAGATCTTCAGAAGAAGGCAAAAGAGGATTATGGGTCGCTGAGATGAAAGCTCTCAGGTTATGCCTGCCTCTGTATTTTGCCTGTGCAATAATTGCATGGTTTGTTCACACAAGATCTTACAACGCTGAGGTTGAGACAATGGACTACATTTCTAAACAGAATCTTCCTATGTGTGCATATGTTGGCTTGATACTCGATGGTTATCTGCTTCCTCAAATTATTCTCAACATAATTTGGAACTCCAAAGATGCAGCTCTTGCTCCTATATTTTATATAGGAACTACCGCAGTTCGTGCAATGCCTCATTTTTACAATTCTTATAGAGCTCACCATTACATCCCCCATTTCAGTTCCTCATATATTTATGCTAACCCAGATGGAGACTTCTACTCTTCTGCTTGGGATGTCATCATTCCTTTGCAAGGGGTTCTCTTTACAATCATCATATTCTTACAGCAGCGATTTGGTGGTAGATGCTTCCTTCCTGTGAGATTCAGAAATCCTGGCAGATATGAGACAGTTCCTGTTACTAGTCTGTAGTTTCTTCTCGGAACTATTGCGAGCTTTATTGCCGCATGAAGAAGGTAATTTTCTGTTCTGTAAATTTTGAGGCTCATTAGTCAATCTCTCCAACCTAAATTATCCATATGTTATAAATATTTTATTTCATACTCGTGATACTAAATTTTACTTTGATGCCCTTGTGTCAGTTAATCTTATTATCTTACCAATAGTCTCTATAAACATCCTTTTCCCGGTTAATTTTCCTTGGCAAAGTACCAGGATTTAGAATATCTGGATTTAATCTTCCAAACAGTTGAAACCCAATTTAGGACATAAGTAAATTATTTTCCCATTGACAGAAGCACAAATGACTGTTATAAGTTTATTTAAGTAAAAAAACTCATATAAACTAGATTATATGTTAATTAGATCTTCAGGGTTTAGATTTTTTTTATTTTTCTTCCTTGGATCCAATTCTCTTTGAATTTTAGTCTAATCGATTATATATAGCTCCAAACATCTGCAAAGTATATTGCTTATTGAGAGGGATAAATATTTATTGTGACTTGTCGAAGGTATGACTGTATAGTGCATGCTATATTCTCAACTGGTGGATAACTTTGTATTCGTTCAATGTGTTTTCATCTTTGTCAGTTTCTCTGCTTCTTCTGTATTTGCTTCTAATATGTTCTTTTTTGTCTTATTTTTGGCAGTCAATTAGGCTGCTTTACATTTGGATGCAAGGGAGCAGCGTGCCTCATTTGTTGCTCTCTTGCTGTCCTTCATACTGCATACCCCGAATCCCAGAGGCTCTGCTATCTTATACAAAGCTCTTGGTGCATCACAGATGTTCTTTCAGCAGTACTCTCTGACATACGGCAGAGACTGAGTTATGATTACTTAGCCACAACTTGGAGTTATTTTGAAGAATTTGGAGTTATCTTTTGAATTTCTTTTGTATTTTTAGAATTTATGTCATTTGGCATTTCTATGTAATGAACTTGGTATCTTTTGGATTGTAATGAATATTCAAGTCTATCTTTTGGTTTGTAATGAATGTTTAAGTTTGGAACATGATTTGTAATGCATTTGGCTATGTTATGAATATTTGAGTTTGCTATGAAGTTGATTGTGAATGAGTGTTTATTTGTATCTAGATAGATGTATGTGCATAATTGTGTTGTGAAATTGTTGATATCTTGTGTATGTATATATTTGTGATATGTTATTATTGGTATCTTTGCTATTCAGTTTATATCAAATTTGAGTTTTATTGAATATACATGTGTTTGAATTGTATGCATAAATTCATGAGTTTTGTAAAAACTTTACTCTAATCTATTCATATATAACTTCATGAGTTCTGTCATCATCAAAAGGGAGAGATTATTAGCCCAAAAGTTCAATCACTCATGTTTTGATGATTCCTAACTCATGTAGTTAAAGAACTAATGATTTTAAAGTATTTATAAAGGTACATGTTACTTAAGATCATATCGTGAAGCTCAACTTTAACAAATACACATTGGAATATTTCAAAATTGATGATTGAATCTCAAGAAGTCGAATTCAATTCAAGCATCTTCAAGAATTCTTTTCAAAATAATAGAGTTTGTGTTTGTAAGGCTAGAATATTTGTTAAAAGTTTTAAATTATAAAATTGTTAACTCCAGCTCGAATATACACACATGGCTTTGTTGTTAGTTTGATAGAGTTTTGAAAATGATATATACATATATCTATTATAAAATGAATTCAAAATATAGTGTCTGTGTAACGCCCCGATCCTAAATATACGGAGACGTTATGGCGACGCATATACGCGAGGAAAAATACCCCTCGTATACGCGCTAAGCCTAAATTGTAACCTGAACAAGCTCTAAATCGGAAGCATAATGATCACTGAACACTGCAATAATACATATAATGACAATTCTAAGGATAGCAGATAAATGATGGCAAGAGCATGGCAGATGAAAGCAGATAGTACAATTTATATATGAGATTAGATTTGTGAAGTAAATAATAGTCCAATTTCTTGACAAGGGGAGTGAAATTGAGGCCACATGTGGATTCAAAATGGGATGGGATTTGATGATGATGATGATGTGAATTTATGGACCACTCACCGTTGTTTATCTCTCTTGTTGTTGGATTCCACCCAAACTAGAGCTAGAGAGCGAGAGGTTGGTGGCGGAGAATCTTCTCCCCTCTATCGAATCTGGTGGGGTTGGCGGCCTGGAGGAGGAGGAGGCGGTCTGGAGCTCGTGCACGCAGGGAAGAGGTTGGGGATGTGCTGCTATTGGTGACGGCTGAGAGAGGATTGAAGGAGGAGGGATTAGATTAGGGTTTGGTTTAGGTTAGGGTTAGATTAGGAGATTATATATAGGATGGGTTAGTTAATGGGTTTCGGGTGGATTGGGTTTGAGTTAGATCCAAATAGAGTAACGGTAGTGGGTTTGATCCAAATGGGTTTGGATTTAGAAAATAGAAACGGGTAATGGGTTAAAGGGTTGGAATCCAAATGGGTATCGGGTAGGATTAGATAATGAGAATAAATATTGGGAAAAGATCAAGGATACAAGGAAAAGAGATGATGCTACAAACAATAATAAATAAATACAAACTACAATAATATTAACAATTAATAATGACACTAAAATAATTAACCATGACATAAATAATCATCAGGTTAGCAATCACAATATTAATTAATCAAGATAAATAATAATATTAATAAAGAATAATGACCTTAATGAAATAATGGAAATAATAATTAAATATCAATCAATAATAATAAGGGTAAATAAAAAATGTCAAATTACTATCTACTGTTTCAAAAATAATCTCCATACTTAATAATAATAATAATCTCAAGAAATTAACAAATTAACTTGATTAAACAAAAATAATTAGTAAATCAAATAGGAAAATGAAAATACAGTAATTCAGATTTGAGATATTACATTCTACCCACCTTAATAAAAATTTCGTCCTCGAAATTTCAATAAAGCGGGGAATGATAAAAATCAAATTAGGAAGAAGATGAAGCTTCCACACTACTTCTCACTGCATCAAGACTTCACCACGCTTCCGCTGCGCGCTCTGATTTCTGGTACCGGCGTCAACAAGGAGTAACCAAACTCAAGAGATAGAATCAGGAGGAATGAATAGGAAGGAAGGATGAAATCAAGGTGGACATCCAAATCACCCTAAATGAAGTGTTAGAATCATGAGTATAAACAGATCAAGAACGGAATTCCAAAGGAGGACGATCAATTCCAAATGGACTCAAGATTATCATGTGAATAGTATATGTATATTGCAGTGTAATTATAACTTATTCAAGTTACCAGTAAGAACTAGGTCTCTCTTGCGAAACAAGAGTCAAAATTCAAGATCGCAAGTCAAAAACCTAGGCTCTGATACCACTCTGTAACGCCCCGATCCTAAATATACGGAGACGTTATGGCGACGCATATACGCGAGGAAAAATACCCCTCGTATACGCGCTAAGCCTAAATTGTAACCTGAACAAGCTCTAAATCGGAAGCATAATAATCACTGAACACTGCAATAATACATATAATGACAATTCTAAGGATAGCAGATAAATGATGGCAAGAGCATGGCAGATGAAAGCAGATAGTACAATTTATATATGAGATTAGATTTGTGAAGCAAATAATAGTCCAATTTCTTGACAAGGGAGTGAAATTGAGGCCACATGCGGATTCAAATGGGATGGGATTTGATGATGATGATGATGTGAATTTATGGACCACTCACCGTTGTTTATCTCTCTTGTTGTTAGATTCCACCCAAACTAGAGCTAGAGAGCGAGAGGTTGGTGGCGGAGAATCTTCTCCCCTCTATCGAATCTGGTGGGGTTGGCGGCCTGGAGGAGGAGGAGGCGGTCTGGAGCTCGTGCACACAGGGAAGAGGTTGGGGATGTGCTGCTATTGGTGACGGCTGAGAGAGGATTGAAGGAGGAGGGATTAGATTAGGGTTTGGTTTAGGTTAGGGTTAGATTAGGAGATTATATATAGGATGGGTTAGTTAATGGGTTTCGGGTTGGATTGGGTTTGAGTTAGATCCAAATAGAGTAACGGGTAGTGGGTTTGATCCAAATGGGTTTGGATTTAGAAAATAGAAACGGGTAATGGGTTAAAGGGTTGGAATCCAAATGGGTATCGGTTAGGATTAGATAATGAGAATAAATATTGGGAAAAGATCAAGGATACAAGGAAAGAGATAATGCTACAAACAATAATAAATAAATACAAACTACAATAATATTAACAATTAATAATGACACTAAAAATAATTAACCATGACATAAATAATCATCAGGTTAGCAATCACAATATTAATTAATCAAGATAAATAATAATATTAATAAAGAATAATGACCTTAATGAAATAATGGAATAATAATTAAATACAATCAATAATAATAAGGGTAAATATAAAATGTCAAATTACTATCTACTGTTTCAAAAATAATCTCCATACTTAATAATAATAATAATCTCAAGAAATTAACAAATTAACTTGATTAAATAAAAATAATTAGTAAATCAAATAGGAAATGAAAATACAGTAATTCAGATTTGAGATATTACAGTCTGTAAAGTTTATTTTAAAGAAAAATCAATTTTAATGAGTATTAAATTTCAAAAATGGGTTTTATTGTTTGAAATATGTAGTGAAGTTAGTCCACACATATTAGTGCTCAAAAGAATTTAAAGAAACTTATTTTTGTTTGGTTTAAAAGTTAAATTTGATTTAATAAAATTTTGAAACGAATCAGAAAAGCTGAACCATTTTTGACAGCTCTATACATAGCTTTCGAAAATGGATACTCAGCATGCAAAAGTTTGAGTTGAACAACTTTCGACAGCTCTATGCACGTTTTCGATAATGTTTTTCAGTGAACTCAGTTGATTGTAGAACTAACTCATTTTCGATAGCTTTCCATTAGTTTTCACTAACTGTCAAAAACAGCTTTTGACGACTAAAAACCTATTTTCGATAGTGCTTTCCAAAGAGTTTAGAGTTTTACAGATCTGATCTATTTTCAATAATTTTCTTTTTGAAAACTTGACCTTGTACCAAAGTGTTTTCGACGGCCAATATATAGCTTTCAAAAATGAACCTTCTGAGTTGGAAAATTTTAGTTGTTTGTGACCGTTACCCGTCAAAAGTCCTGACAACTAGTTGACTTTTCTCGGCTGATTTTTAGCATATAATTTTAATTTGGTTTTTCTATAAATCAAATCATTTGTAGAGTGTTTTAACAACAATTTTACGAAGGTTTTTCACATCAGATTGAAAGACTTTATAGAGTTTTTCAATTTCCAATTTTTAAGAGAAAGATTCAAAAATTGAAAACCACCTAGAGGGGGGGTGAATAGGTGATAGTGCTAATTTAGAAACTAAATGCGGAAGCTAAAACAAATTTGCACAAACTTAATACAACCAACAAGTGTAGCCGAATTCCCCGTGAAGGGCTCTGGACTAACTCCTCTTGATTCCCCTAGATAAGGGTTGAGGTGCTATATGAAGCTCTTGTGGTTAAGTATAAGTGAGGCACACACAAGCAATCCAAGCATGTAAGGATAAGCAATATGAATAGATGCAAGGACAACACAAGCATATGAATGATATGGCAATATGAATAATGCAATGCACAATAGTAAAGAGAGAGAGTTTAGAGATAATGGATCAAACGCAAACACAAAGATATGTTTCGAGATTCGAGCCCCTAGCTCTACGTCCCCGCCTTCACCGAGAAGGATTTCTAATCCGCTATCTTGTCCACCGAGGACTCCCACCGAGGGAACCTCCACCGAGGAGGATTTTTACAACAAGGGAGTACCGAACTCCTCTCTCAAATACCACCTCACAACCGAGGGGTAGGCCCGTAACCAAACACCAACCAATCACCTCTACCGAAGAGGGATACAACCCACCAAGCTCCACCTCACACAAGAGGGAGCAAACATAAATCTCCACCTCTAACAAAGAGGGAGCAAACCACAATCCTCAACCTCTACCAAAGAGGGAGCAACCCAATCAAAGCAAGGGTTTTTACAACAAGTGGTTACAAAGACCACAAACTCTCTTTCCTCTTTCCACAAAACAAGATCCTAATAGAATAGAATAGAAGATAAGCTCAAGTGTGAAAAATAAAGTGTTTTGATCAAAGAAATACTCTTGGAAAAATACCAAATAGATATAGAAATGAAGAGCAATAAACTGAAAAACACCTAGAGGGGGGTGAATAGGTGTAAATGCTAATCTAGAACTAAATGCAAAACTAAGTGCGCTAAATGCGGAAGCTAATGCAAATCTTGCAATCACACTTAGTACATTCAACAAGTGTAGCCGAATTCCCCGTGAAGGGCTCTGGACTAACTCCTCTTGATTCCCCTTGAATGGGTTGAGGTGCTATATGAAGCTCTTGTTGATTAGGTACAAGTGAGGCACACACACAAGCAAGCCAAGCATTTAATGGATATACAACAATATGAAAGATGCAAGGCAACACAAGCAATATGATATGAATGATATGGCAATAAGAATGATGCTATGCACAAATAAGAGAGAGTTAGAGAGACAATGGATCAATCGCAAAGGCCAAGATATGTTTCGAGGTTCGAGCACCTTGCTCTACATCCCCGCCTACACCACCGTGTAGGATTTCCAATCCACTATCTCCCACCGAGGGAACCTCTACCGAAGAGGATTTGTTACAACTCTAGGAGTACCAAACTCCTCTCTCAAACAACCACCTCACAACCGAGGGGTAGGCCCGTAGCCAATACAACAACCAATCCACCTCACACTTGAGGGATACAAACCAACAACCAACTCCACCTCACCAAGAGGGAGCAAACACCAATCTCCACCTCTACCTAAGAGGGAGCAAACCAACAACCCAATTACACAACCTCAACCTCTACCAAAGAGGGAGCAACCAAGAAATCAAGGGTTTACAATAAGTGGTCTCTTTCAACCACAAACCTCTTTTCTTTTTCTTTTTCCACAAAAACAAGATCCTAAATAGATTAGGATAGAAGATAGCTCAAGTGTGGAAACTAGGTGTTTTTGGAAACAAGCAACAAAGAAAAACTACTTGGGAAATCTCTTGTATATGATAGAAATAGAAGATCAAATCAAAATCCCAAAACCTAGTTTTCTTTGATTTTTCAAAAACCCAAAACAATTCAAAGATAAATCTTTTTGGCACAAAACTCTTTTTAAAACTCTTTTAAAACAGTAGAGAAAGTCTGAAAATTTTGTCTCTAAAAACCTTGGCCAAAAACCCAAAGAGATGGGGTTTTTATAGGCCCATCAGAAAACTAGCCGTTAGGCAGAGCTGGTAGCCTGACAGGCTGGCGGTCGACCGGCCCGGTCGACCGCCAACGGTCAGAAATATGACCGTTGGGCAACTGCGGTCGACCGGCCCGGTTGACCCAAACAAACAGAGAGCAGAGCTCTCATCCCGGTCGACCCGGACGGTCGACCGTCCCAGTGTCTCCAAACGTGCACAGATTTGTGCACGTCGGTCGACCGTCCCGGTCGACCGACTTCAGCCAAGTGGACTAGGTCAGTTTACTTAGTCGACTGATTGAAGCCTGGAACAGAAATCTGGGAAAGAAAAAACAGTTTAAAAAATATTTTGAAAAATCTTTTAAGTCTTCTAAAAATCCACAAAACTTGTTTTAACATTTTATATTGAAACAGAAACATGTGATAAAAATTTCAAGACAATATATCAACATATCAATTCATTTTTGTGTCTTGCAAATTTTATCAAAAACCAAAACTTGTATTTTTCCAAACTTGATTTTTCAACACATGAATAGCAATATCAAAATAAGTTTGTCTAGCAAATTTAAAGCATGAATGTATATCTAGAACATATCTAATATACATAGGAATAAAGTAAACTTGTTTTGATCTACTATCCATGAAAACCAAATCCAAATCATGAAACGTGTGTGTATGTGCACTTGAGCATATCAACTATACTAAGCTTTACAAATGGATCTAGACACACTATCTAAACTAGGATACCTAAGTCTTCTTGATGATCTTCATCTTCAAGTAGACTTGCTCCAAAACCGTGATCCACCAAGTGCAAAGGAATGATCTTTAAGCTTTGGCACCGGAATCACCATGAAGAGCTTCTAAACTCCTTGTTGAAGCTAATCACCAACTAATATCTTGGTTAATGATCTGAAACTTAAACAACACAAGATTATTGAAAACACCTAGAGGGGGGTGAATAGGTGTAAGTGCTAATCTAGAATACAAATGCAAAACTAAGTGCGCTAAATGCGGAAGCTAGTGCAAATCTTGCACAAACTTAATACAACACAACAAGTGTAGCCGAATTCCCCGTGAAGGGCTCTGGACTAACTCCTCTTGATTCCCCTTGAATGGGTTGAGGTGCTATGTGAAGCTCTTGTAGGTTAAGTATAAGTTAGGCACACACACAAGCAAGCCAAGCAAATACAAGATATAGCAATATGAAATATGCAAGGCAATACAAGCAAATAGATATGATATGGCAAAATGAATTATGCTCAACACAAGCAAATATGATATGATATGAAGTATGATGCTTTGCACAAATGTAAAGAGAGAGAGAGTTAGAGAAAAGTGGATCAAACGCAAACACAAAGATATGTTACGAGGTTCGAGCACCCTTGCTCTACATCCCCGCCTACACCACCGTGTAGGATTTCCAATCCACTATCTCCCACCGAGAGAACCTCTACCGAAGAGGATTTGTTACAATGCTAGGAGTACCAAACTCCTCTCTCAACACAACAACCTCCACCGAGGCCAACAACCAACCAACAACCACCTCTACCGAAGAGGCTCACAACCAACACAATCACCTCTACCTAAGAGGGATCCAAACTAACACCACTCCGATCACCTCTACCTAAGAGGGATTCACAAAAGTAAGGAGGGTTTACAATAAGTGGTTACAAAGACCACAAACACAATCTCTCTTTTCTTTTCTCTTTTTCCACAAAACAAGTGATCCTAATAGATTAGGATAGAAGATAGCTCAAGTGTGGAAACTAGGTGTTTTTGGAAACAAGCAACAAAGAAAAACTAATTGAGAAATCTCTTGTATATGATAGAAATAAAAGATCAAATCAAAATCCCAAAACCTAGTTCTCTTTGATTTTCCAAAAACCCAAAAACAATAAAGATTAAATCTTTTTGGCACTTAAACTCTTTTAAAAACTTGTTTAAAAACTAGAGAAACACAGAAATTTTTCTCCTTAAAAACCTTGGCCAAAATCCCAAAGAGATGGGGTTTATATAGGCCAAAACAGAAACTAGCCGTTAGAGCTGAGCTGGCAGCTCTGACAGGCAGCGGTCGACCGCCCGGTCGACCGCCAACGGTCAGAAATATGACCGTTGGGCAACTGCGGTCGACCGGCCCGGTCGACCCAGAAAAACAGAGAGCAGAGCTCTCTTCCCGGTCGACCGGCACGGTCGACCCAAACAACCCGAGAGCAGAACTCTCAGACCCGGTCGACCGGCTCGGTCGACTGTCCCAGTGACTCCAAACGTGCACAGATCTGTGCACGTCCGGTCGACCGGCCCGGTCGACCGGACTTCAGCCAAGTCGACTAATAACCTGGCTTAGTCGACTGGTTGAGTCCTGGACCTGAAAACTGGGTTTGAAAACTTGGAAAAATATTTTATAAAAATCTTTTAATACTTCTAAAAATCACCAAAAATATTTTTATCATTTTATATCAAAATTCAAAAAGTGATAAAAGTTTCAAGACATGTATCAACATATTTAATTCATTTTTGAGTCTTGCAAATTTTATCAAAAACAAAACTTATATTTTTCCAAACTTGATTTTTCAACACATGAATAGGGATATCAAAATAAGTTTGTATAGCAAGTTAAACCATGTATGTATATCTAGAATACATCTAATATACATAGAATAAAACTAGACTTGTTTTGATCTACTATTCATGAAACCAAAATCCAAAACACAAAAACGTGTGTGTTTGTGCACTTGAGCATATCAACTATACTAAGCTTTACAAATGGATCTAACACACTATCTAAACTATGGATACCTAAGTCTTTGTGTCAACAAGAAGACTTGCTCCAAAACTCCATCCATGGGCTAGGCAAAGTGTGATCTTGAAGTTTTGGCCCTGGAATCACTTGTGAAAGCTTCCAAACACCTTGTTGAAGCTAATCACCAACTAATATCTTGGTTAATGATCTGAAACTTAAACAACACAAGATTATTAGTAAATATAACTACATGAGTTAATCATCATCAAAACTAGGGTGGAAGGCCTTTGGGCCAACAATCTTCCCCTTTTTGATGATGACAAAACTCATGGAGTTATATATGCATGGATTAAAGTTAAGCTTCAAAGAAGCTCCCCCTTAACTCATGCATAACAAATGAATAAATAAATATGCAATGAAGGCTCTTAAACATGAATGCATAAATATGCATAAATAATAAAGGTTCTAGATACCAATGAAATATTCAAAACAAAGCATGCTCTAGATACCAATTAACAACCAATTAACAAATAAACATTTTCTAGATGCTCTAGATACCAACTCTAGATACCAATTAACATACATTAAACTATATTAAACTTAATATATGTAGAAACAAATATGCATATATAAAACTCACCAAATCTTTCTCCCCCTTTTTGTCAATCATCAACAAAGGGGTAAACAATCAAAACAATACAAACAATGGTCTCCCCTTTTTTTGTCTAAAACAAAAAACAAGGTCAATAAGGGGTGACTACAAACATGATATCAATTAAAAATATGTCAATGAAGCATCTTGATACCAAGTGAAAATAAACAAAGATCAATAAATATTATATGCTATATACATTCATGAAGAGGAAGACGCTAAGTTAGCTTCCCTACACATATGCATTACATGAAGAAGGGATGTTAAGCCCTAATTCACATAACACACATTATGTAATGAATAAGAGGAGATGTGAAGCTCCCCCTACACACGTGTACCGCATAAGGAAAAGATGTTAAGCTTTTCAATACACAATACACTCAACATGAATCTATATGTGGGAGAGATGTTAAGCTCTCCTTGCATATAAGAAATATAAATCAAAACTTTTGTATTTTACTTTAAAACAAATTTTTATATACCAATTGAAAAACAAACAATTTTTAGATACCTATTTAATTTAGACATAATAAGTTTTGAATGTCTAAACATAAAATTTTGATACCAATTGTAAATGTTTTACCAATAGAAAAGGTTTTACATAGAAACATTGATACCAATTGTAAGAATTATTCATTTTTTTAAAAAAAAATATAAACAAATTTGATGTTGATATCATATGTTTAAAATAACAACTTTTAATCATAAAGTGTGGGAGTACAAATACCAATTGAAATACAAAATCAAATTTTCTCCCCCTTTATGAATTACAAACTAAAATGCTGCATAGTCTTGATATCAATTTAAAAGTAATCAATTTAAACAAAATTGAAACTCAAGCACTAGCATAAACACCAGCATATCTATATATATATATATATGTATGAAAATAGATACCAATAGAAATTGATATACTTTGGAATTGAAATCATACATACATACAAAACAAATATGAGTATACAAGAAGATCAAAATGATACCATTGAAAGAGTTCAATGATACCAATTTACATAACAATAAGTTCAAGTGTATACATCATATTACCAATCCACCCATCTCATGATCAAGATTAAAATGATTTTCATTGTAAAGCATACTTGTGCATGATCTCCCATCCAACCGCCCGTGAAGGGTAGGAGTTTTCAAAAATAGATTTGAAAATAAGCTTGGCTTGAAAATCACTACCAAAATGAAGAACACCGCAACTAGTTAAGTAGAAAACTTGTTAACTAGTATGAAATCCTTCAAGTAAGGAATAAACTAAAAATAATTTTCATAAAACATGAAATCTACATGATAATCAACACTCTAATTCAATTAGGCACAAATATGACTCATGAAAACAAAACATGAGCAAGCAATAAATGTGAGTGTATAAATAAGGTGTGAATATCATAATCATGATAATTTTCAATTAAGCTCAATTATTCCTTAAACATGAAAACACGAAAAATCATCTAAACTATTCAATCTTCAAGGCATATGTATGTCTAATACAAACTAGAGTATACATACATATCCAAAACTCAACGAGTCCACAAAAATATGCATTAAGGCACGTGGCTCAAAAGGATAAACATGTATATCTAATAGTTTGGACAAGATAGACATATACATGAAGTTAAATAATTAAACACAAAATCAAGAGAAACTAAATCTTCATCAAGGCAAACTTCATTTCATGGTATATGTATGGGTTGTCAACACAATAAGTATACATACATATCCCTAAACACAATTGAGTCCATATATAGATTTGCATGAAAGGCAAATGACTCAAGGGGTGTACATGTATAACTTAAGGTTTGGCAATACAAACATATACATGAGGTGAAACACACAATCATAAAACAAATTCAAAAATGAGAATACAAGTTTAAAATGTATGAATCATCAAAACTAGATTATACTAGCACATCTAATGGGAATAAATAAGCAATCAAGCCCAACATATATAGATTTATTTGTGGCCCACTATATGCACAAGTATATACCTAGTCTTAATGAAAACTAACACTTAAACAAATATTCAAGACATGAAGCATCAAAACACAATATAAAAGTCATCATGATAAAACTAAAACATGATTACTATGTAAATTCACATGTATTAGATTCATGATGTACATTATAGCTTAAACAAAAGTGAGAACACTAAGTATGGGATCATATAAGCATGTGTGTCTCAAATACTATACATGTATGTCAAGGATCTAATAAACATGGAATGAACATACTAATCCATAGACATCAAAAATATGCTATAAACAATGAATATTAAAAGCATGTAAATAAATAAATGGGAGTAAAGGATTGTTACCAAAACCGAAGAAGCAACTCTCCTTGTCTCCAAAACATGGTGTTCATCTCCACCAAATCATCCCTTGAAAGTGATGCATCCAATTGATTTTCTTTAAGCTTGGAACGCATCCACTCCAAGGTGCTATCACTCTCACGTCATGTGAGAGCCCACACCTACATTAAATAAAGGAGGGGTGGTCTTTGGTACCCATACTCTTTTGGGTCCATGGGGGTTAGTCTCATTTCTAACCCAAACAAAATTCTTTGCTAAATTAGGAGTATGTAATCTATCATAGCAAAATTTAGGAAAGTGGCACTTACGTCCACAATGTGTACAAGTGTACACATGAGCATACTTGTGATGGTGTCCGTGAGGAGCATGTGTATGCCGTGATGGGTGTGCATGCATAAAGGTTTGAACTTGTTTCTTTCGAACCAAGGTTTCCAAGCATGTGTGGTTCATGGAACATTGGCTCATAGTGGAGCCCAAACAATCTACCTTCTTCTTAAGCATGGATATATCATTATTAATCTTAGAAGAAGAGGTACATGCATTAGGAAGACTAGATGAAGAAGCTACACTAGCATGGCAAACATGTGCATCAATTTTACTTTTCAAAACATATTCTTATCTAAACAGGCATTCAACTCATTTGAAATAGAAATAATTTTATTTTTCAAAGCAACATTTCTTTAAAACAAAATCAACTTTCGAAGACAAATTTTCATTTTTCTTCAAAAGAACATGGCAATCATTTTTAGATTTTAAAAATTCATTTTCTTTAAGTGCAAGATCAAGTTGAGATTTTAATGAATCCCTCTCATTAGCAATCTCCTCTTTCTCTTGCAAAACAACATCAAGTCTAGCAATCAATTTTTATTATCATTATTAATGCCTAGACTTTTCTTTTTCAACAAATTATATTTTTCTATTAGT
This sequence comes from Agave tequilana, assembly GCA_038442645.1. Classification (NCBI taxonomy): domain Eukaryota; kingdom Viridiplantae; phylum Streptophyta; class Magnoliopsida; order Asparagales; family Asparagaceae; genus Agave; species Agave tequilana. The sequence goes on from JAVJIF010030528.1 coordinate 47,003, forward strand.
TTTTCACAAACAATGGAAAGTTCTTCATTCAAAGCATGGGCATCAATATGATCATTTGAAGAACTAGCATCATCATCACTATCTAATGGAGTTTCCGAGTGTACCTCAAGGGAGTCATTCCCTTGGACCATGAAGCATTGTGAATTGGATTCTCCACTAGACTCCTCCTCTTGGATTTGAACTTGAAGCTCGGAGGTGGTGGTTGTTGTCAATTTGTTCCACACTACAAAAGCGGAATCAAAGTTAGAAACACGTAAAAGATAGTCTTTAGGAAGTGTGCTTCTAATGGCCTCTAGGGCTTGTGCATTGGCCCCTATATGATTGCGATCACTAAGGAAGGATTCCTTGGTAATGGCAAGGTAAACTTTATGACCTAGGGTTTGTAAGTAAAAGGTCATTCTAATCTTCCAAACATGAATGTTGGAAAGGTCAAACATAGGTGGGGTCATGAAAGTCATGGTAAACTATATGTGTGCAAACAAGCAAATGCAAACAAAAGATTAGCAACCAAATGGATCTCACTCCTAGGATGTTAAGCCTAATATCAGGAGCACTAGCTCTGATACCAATTGAAAAACACCTAGAGGGGGGTGAATAGGTGTAAGTGCTAATCTAGAATACAAATGCAAAACTAAGTGCGCTAAATGCGGAAGCTAATGCAAATCTTGCACAAACTTAATACAACACAACAAGTGTAGCCGAATTCCCCGTGAAGGGCTCTGGACTAACTCCTCTTGATTCCCCTTGAATGGGTTGAGGTGCTATGTGAAGCTCTTGTAGGTTAAGTATAAGTTAGGCACACACACAAGCAAGCCAAGCAAATACAAGATATAGCAATATGAAATATGCAAGGCAATACAAGCAAATAGATATGATATGGCAAAATGAATTATGCTCAACACAAGCAAATATGATATGATATGAAGTATGATGCTTTGCACAAATGTAAAGAGAGAGAGAGTTAGAGAAAAGTGGATCAAACGCAAACACAAAGATATGTTACGAGGTTCGAGCACCCTTGCTCTACATCCCCGCCTACACCACCGTGTAGGATTTCCAATCCACTATCTCCCACCGAGGGAACCTCTACCGAAGAGGATTTGTTACAATGCTAGGAGTACCAAACTCCTCTCTCAATACAACAACCTCCACCGAGGCCAACAACCAACCAACAACCACCTCTACCGAAGAGGCTCACAACCAACACAATCACCTCTACCTAAGAGGGATCCAAACCAACACCACTCCGATCACCTCTACCTAAGAGGGATTCACAAAAGCAAGGAGGGTTTACAATAAGTGGTTACAAAGACCACAAACACAATCTCTCTTTTCTTTTCTCTTTTTCCACAAAACAAATGATCCTAATAGATTAGGATAGAAGATAGCTCAAGTGTGGAAACTAGGTGTTTTGGAAACAAGCAACAAAGAAAAACTATTGGGAAATCTCTTGTATATGATAGAAATAAAAGATCAAATCAAAATCCCAAACCTAGTTCTCTTTGATTTTCCAAAAACCCAAAAACAATAAAGATTAAATCTTTTTGGCACTTAAACTCTTTTAAAAACTTGTTTAAAAACTAGAGAAACACAGAAATTTTTCTCCTTAAAAACCTTGGCCAAAATCCTAAAGAGATGGGGTTTATATAGGCCAAAACAGAAACTAGCCGTTAGAGCTGAGCTGGCAGCTCTGACAGGCAGCGGTCGACCGCCCGGTCAACCGCCAACGGTCAGAAATATGACCGTTGGGCAACTGCGGTCGACCGGCCCGGTCGACCCAGAAAAACAGAGAGCAGAGCTCTCTTCCCGGTCGACCGGCACGGTCGACCCAAACAACCCGAGAGCAGAACTCTCAGACCCGGTCGACCGCTCGGTCGACCGTTCCAGTGACTCCAAACGTGCACAGATCTGTGCACGTCCGGTCGACCGGCCCGGTCGACCGGACTTCAGCCAAGTCGACTAATAACCTGGCTTAGTCGACTGGTTGAGTCCTGGACCTGAAAACTGGGTTTGAAAACTTGGAAAAATATTTTATAAAAATCTTTTAATACTTCTAAAAATCACCAAAAATTTTTATCATTTTATATCAAAATTCAAACAAGTGATAAAAGTTTCAAGACATGTATCAACATATTCAATTCATTTTTGAGTCTTGCAAATTTTATCAAAACAAAACTTATATTTTTCCAAACTTGATTTTTCAACACATGAATAGGGATATCAAAATAAGTTTGTATAGCAAGTTAAACCATGTATGTATATCTAGAATACATCTAATATACATAGAATAAAAGTAGACTTGTTTTGATCTACTATTCATGAAAACCAAAATCCAAAACACAAAAACGTGTGTGTTTGTGCACTTGAGCATATCAACTATACTAAGCTTTACAAATGGATCTAACACACTATCTAAACTATGGATACCTAAGTCTTTGTGTCAACAAGAAGACTTGCTCCAAAACTCCATCCATGGGCTAGGCAAAGTGTGATCTTGAAGCTTTGGCCCTGGAATCACTTGTGAAAGCTTCCAAACACCTTGTTGAAGCTAATCACCAACTAATATCTTGGTTAATGATCTGAAACTTAAACAACACAAGATTATTAGTAAACATAACTACATGAGTTAATCATCATCAAAACTAGGGTGGAAGGCCTTTGGGTCAACAATTATTAGTAAACATAACTACATGAGTTAATCATCATCAAAACTAGGGTGGAAGGCCTTTGGGCCAACAATCTCCCCCTTTTTGATGATGACAAAACTCATGGAGTTATATATGCATGGATTAAAGTTAAGCTTCAAAGAAGTTCCCCCTTAACTCATGCATAGACAAATAAACATAATAAATATGCAATGAGGGCTTTTTAAACATGAATGCATAAATATGCATAAACAATAAAGGTTCTAGAACCAATGAACTAGATACCAATAAACATACATTAAACTATATTAAACTTAATATATGCAAAAAAACATAATTATGCATATATCAAACTCAACCAAATCTTTCTCCCCCTTTTTGTCAATCATCAACAAAGGGGTAAACAATCAAAACCATAAATAAAATGAGGGGTAAAAATCTTTCTTCCCCTTTTTATCAATCAAAACAATAAAAATAATGTTCTCCCCCTTTTTGTCTAAAACAAAAATAAAGTCAATAAGGGGTGACTTTAAAAACATGATATCAATTGAAAATAAGTCAATGAAGCATCTTGATATCAATTAAAGGTAAACATAGGTCAATCAACAAATGGTATATGCTATATACATTCATGAAGAGGAAGACGCTAAGTTAGCTTCCCTACACATATGCATTCCATGAAAGAGGGATGTTAAGCCCTAATTCACATAACACACATTATGTAATGCATAAGAGGAGATGTGAAGCTCCCCCTACACACGTGTACCACATAAAGAAGAGATGTTAAGCTCTTCAATACACAATACACTCAACATGAATCTATATGTGGGAGAGATGTTAAGTTCTCCTTGCATATAAGAAATATAAATCAAAACTTTTGTATTTTCTTTAAACAAAATTTTTAGATACCAATTTAAAACACAAGACATCTTGATATCAAAAGATAGTATTTTTCTTTTAAGTCATATAAACAATTGAAGTGACTATTTTCTATCATAAAGTAAGGGAGTGGAAATACAAATACCAATTGAAATATGAAAATCGAATTTTCTCTTCCTTTATGAAATACAAACAAAACATATGCGTAGGCTTGAAATAAGATACCAATTGAAAACTAAATCAATTGAAATGAAGTTGAAGCTCAAGCTCTAGCATAAACAAGATTTGTGCTTAAGATATAGAGATATAATAGCACAAATAAAACAAGTATATGTGTATGAAATAGAATGAGTACCAATCACCAATAGATGATACCAATTGAAAATATACATACACAATAAATATATAAGTATACAAAAGATCGAAATGATACCAATTGAAAGAGTTCAATGATACCAATTGACATAGCAATAAGTTCAAGTGTATACATCATATTACTAATCCACCCATCTAATGCACAAGTTTAAAATGGTTTTCAATATAAACATACAAGGCATGGACTCCCATCCAATCCTCCCGTTGATGGTAGGGGTTTTCAAAATAGATTTGAAATTGTAGTTTTGTTTGAAAATCACTACCCAATTGAAGAATACGAACTAGTCAAAATGAAAAACTTGTTAACTAGTGCGAAATCCTTCAAGTAAGGAATAAACTAAAATTAATTTTCATAAAACACATGTAAATCACATAATACTTAAAAACACTCATTATTCAATAAAGTCCATACATGCTCATGAAAAACATACTCATGAGAAATATTTAAAAAAAAATGGTGAGTGTACAAGTAATGTGTGACATGGCATTATGAAATTTCCAATTAAGCTCAAATATTCCTCAACCATGAAAACATGAAAAATCATCTAAACTCTTTAATCTTCAAGGCATATGTATGTCTAATACAAACTAAGGTATACATACATATCCAAAACACAACGAGTCCACAAAATATATGCATTAAGGCACGTGGCTCAAAAGGATAAACATGTATATCTAATAGTTTGGACAAGATAGACATATACATGGAGTTTAAACAAATACACACGAATCAAGAAATAACTAAATCTTCATTAAATACAAATTTCATTTCAAGGTATATGTATGAATTGTCAACACAATAAGTATACATACATATCCCTAAACACAATTGAGTCCATATATATGGATTTAAATGACTCAAAGGGTATACATGTATATCTTAAAGTTTGGCAAAATGTACATATACATGAAATGTAAAACACATAAAACAAATTCAAAAATGAGAATACAAGTTTAAATGCATGGATCATCAAAACTAGACTATACTAGCACATCTAATAGGTTCAAATAAGCAATCAAGTTCAACATATATAGATTTATTTGTGGCCCACTATATGTACAAGTATAAGTCCTAGTCTTAATGTAAACTAACATCTAAACAAGTAATCTTAACATGAAGCATCGAAACACAATATAAAAATCATCATGATAAACCTAAAACATGATTACTATGTAAATTCACATGTATTAGATTCATGATGTACATTATAGCTTAAACAAAAGTGAGAACACTAAGTATGGGTTCACATGAGCATGTGTGTCTCAAATACTATACATGTATGTCAAGGATCTAATAAACATGGTATTTTCATACTAATCACTAAACAATGAAACATGCTATAAACAATGAATATTAAAAGCATGAAAACATAAATAAGGAGTTAGAGATTCGATACTAAAACCAATGAGGGTACCGCTCTAGTTCTCCAAAACATGTGGTCCTCTCCACCAAACCTTCCCTTGAAAGTGATGCATCCAATAGATTTCCTTTAAGTCCGGAACGCATCCACTCCAAGGTGTCATCACTCTCACGTCATGTGAGAGCCCACACCTACATCAAAAATAATAGGAGGGGTGGTCTTTGGTACCCATATCTTATTGGGTCCATGGGGGTTAGTCCTTTCTCTAACCCAAACAAAATTCTTTGCTAAATTTACATCATGTAATCTATCAAAGCAAAATTTAGCAAGGTGGCCCTTACGTCCACAATGTGTACAAGTGTACACATGAGCATACGTGTGATGGTGTCCGTGAGGAGCATGTGTATGCCGTGATGGGTGTGCATGCATAAAAGTTGGAACTTGTTTCTTTCGAACCAAGGATTCCAAACGTGTATGATTCATGGCACATTGGCTCATAGTGGAGCCCAAACAATCAACCTTCTTCTTAAGCAAACAAATATCATCATTAATCTTAGAAGAAGATGAAAAGTCACCTAGAGGGGGGGTGAATAGGTGACAAAGCTAATCTGTGAACTAAATGCGGAATTTAAAAACTTAATGCAAATTACACTCAAGTGTGATCAACAAATGATGCACACACAACCAAGCCAAGCAAATATGAATGCACAAGATAAATAAATGCAAGGCACAAAGTAAAGAGAGAGATAGAGAGAGAGTCAATGGATCAAGCGCAAACAACAAGATGTGTTTTGAGGTTCGAGCACCCAACTCTACATCCCCGCCTTCGACACACGAAGGATTTCTAATCCACTAGCTAGTCCACAAAGAACTCTCACAAGGAGTACCCAACTCCTCTCTTTACAACCACAACCTCCTCCTTGAGGCAAGCTCCAATCCAACAAACAATCACCTCACAACTTGAAGGATTAGCACAAAGCAAACACAAGGATTACCTCACAACTTGAGGGATACAACCCAAGGTACAAAGCCAAACAAAGATTGGGTTTTTAACTTGGTGGTTCAACAAGCAACCACAAACAATTTCTTCTCCCACACAACAATCCTATAGAATGAGATAGTAGATTTTAGCTCAAGTGTGGAGAAAACCAATGGAATGGAAATCAGAATCTCAAAGAAAAATCCTTGGGAAAATAATAGAAATCAAGATGGTGAAGTTCAATCAAAAGCTTTTCTCAAAAACCCTCTTCTTTGATTATCCAAACCCTAGCAAAAACACCAAAAAGATTGTTCAATTCAAGTTCAAAAACTTCTTTTAATTGCAGCAAAAATACCAGAGAGTATGGAAAAATTCGCACAAAAAATCTTAGAGAAAAACTCTTGCAAATGGGGTATTTATAGGCAAATCTGGAAATTAGCCGTTGGCAGCAGATTTGGCTAAAATACCACTGCCGGTCGACCGCCCGGTCGACGTCCAACGGTCATATTATGACCGTTGACAGCTACCGGTCGACCGCCCGGTCGACCCAACCAAACAGAGAGCAAACTGCTCTCAGTCGGTCGACCGGTCCGGTCAACCGTCTTAGGGACTCCAGACGTGCACAGATCTGTGCACGTCCGGTCGACCGGCACGGTCGACTGGACTTCAGCCAAGTCGACTAATAACCTGGTTTAGTCGACTGGTTGAGTCCTGGACCTGAAAACCGGGTTAGAAACATATTTAAAAATTCTTTTATCATTTCTAAAAATCACCAAAAATAGTTTTATCATTTTGTATTGATATATAAACATGTGGTAAAAAGTTTAGCTTAAATATCAATCAATATGAACTATTTTTGTGTCTTATCATTTTTACCAAAACCAAAAACTGTATTTTCTAAAACTTGAATTTTTGAGTAGAAAATACATTTTGTCCAAAGCTCTTCCAAATACAAAAACATGATATTTAAACACTTTGAAGCATGATGTATATAGATATAATCCTATATACATGAAACATATGCATATCATAGTTTTTGTCATTAATTCCAAAATATGTTTTGTTAGAAATACCAAAACATAAAACACATGAAATAGGTATATCAAAGTAAGTTTGTCTAAGAGTTGAAGCATGCATGTATATAGAACAAATCTAATATACATTAAACCATGTAAACTTGTTTTGATATAATATCTATTCATGCAAACCAAGATCGGTTAAACCAAAAACCGAAAACCAAAACATGATACGTGTGTGTGTTGTGAACTTGAGCTTATCATACTATTCTAATCTTTACAATTAGGATCTAAACCCAAAACTAAACTATGGTACCGATGTCTTCTTGTAGAGCGCAATCTCCAAGCCGACTCGATCCAAAACTCTTTGATCCACCGAGCAAGTGCTATATATGATCTTTGACGCTTGGGCTCTTGAATCAACATGTGGGTAGCTTCCAAATCATCTTGTTGAAGCTAATCACCTACTAATAACTTGACTAATGATCTGAAATTAAAATCACAAGATTATTAGTACACATAACTACATGAGTTAATCATCATCAAAACTAGAGTGGAAGGCCTTTGGGCCAACAATCTCCCCCTTTTTGATGATGACAAAACTCATGGAGTTATATATGCATGGATTAAAGTTAAGCTTCAAAGAAGCTCCCCCTTAACTCATGCATAGGATAAACAACTAATAAATGGCTCTAGACACCAATAAAATTATAAAACAAATACACATGTTCTAGATACCAATTAGCAAAAACAAATAAACATGCTCTTGATATCAATAATTAGCAAACACAAATAAACATGCTCTTGATACCAATGAAAATCTTAAAAAAATAAACATACTCTTGATATCAATTAAATTAAACATAACATGCTCTAGATACCAATTAAACACAATATATGCAAAACAAAACTCATGATCTCTTTTACAGGCTCTTGATACAAAAACTAAGCAAACTAAATATGTTCTTTAAATAATGCTTTGGATATCAATTGAACTTAATAAAAACATTAAACATAAAACATGCATATGCAAACATGCATATAAACTCAAATTCTTCTCCCCCTTTTTGTCAATCATCAACAAAGGGGTTAAAACAAAACAAACCAATTATATTCAAAACAAGGAATCAAAAACAAGGGATGTTCTCCCCTTTTTGTCTAAAAACAAATATGATACCAATTAGAAGAAAAGTGTCAAGGAAGTGCATATTGATACCAATTAAAAAATGAAACAATACCAATTGAAAAACAAAACTCTAGATACCAATTGATAAGTAAACAATCATCATATCAATTGTAAATAAACAATTTTTGATATTAATTGAAATTAAACATAACAAATTTTGAATTTCTAAACATGAATATTGATACCAATTGAAAATAAACATAGATCTTTAATACCAAAGTATTAAACATATAAGCACATATGATTTTGATACCAATTGCAACTATTGCCAATTGAAATTATTTTCTATCATAAAGTAAGGGAGTGAAATACTAAAAATCAATTGAAAGAAGAAATACAAGATTTTCTCCCCCTTTATGAAATACCAATAAAACTATGATAAGGCTTGAATTAAGATACCAATTGAAAACTAAATCAATTGAAACAAAGTTGAAGCTCAAGCTTATCATCATAAATAAGATTTGTGCTTAAAGATATAGGAATATAGTAAGCACAACTAAAACACATATATATGTATGAAAAGATAGATACCAATTAAAATTGATATTCTTTGAAATGCAAGCATACATATATGAAAATATATGAGTATACAAGAAATGTCAAAATTGATACCAATTGAAAGAATTCAATGATACCAATAGAAACAACAATAAGATCAAGTGTATATCTCATATTCCTATACCTCCCAATCATGGTTCAAGTATCAAATGGTTTTCATTTTAAAGTAAACATGAACATGATCTCCCATCCAACCACCCTTGGATGGTAGGGGTTTTCAAAAATAGATTTGTAAATATAGTATGTTTGAAAACTACTACCAAGGAAGAATATCACAACTAGTTATATGAATCAACTAGTACGAGATCCTTCAAACAATGGACAAAACCAAAAGAAATTTCATGAAGACACATATAAACCACATGGCACTAAAACACTCAAAATCCATATAGCACAATTTGTACTCATGAAAACTAAGTCATGAGAAAATATTAAATAAGGTGAGTGTACAAGTGTTGTGAGAAACATATCATCATGAAAATGGACAATCAAGCTCAATATTGAAAACATGAAATTCATTGTGAAATCACCAATTGAAATCATCTTAAAAACATGATATTCATCATAAATGTGAAATCACCTAAAAACATGAAAATCACCAAAACATGATTTAAACTTCAAGGCATATGTATGTCATGTACAAACTAAAGTATACATACATATCCTAAACACAATGAGTCCACAAAAGTATATGCATGAAGGCACGTGGCTCAAGGATGTATATGTATAAATGATAGTTTGGACAAGATGGACATATACATGAAGTTAAAACAAAACATGTAAAATAGTGAATACAAGTCAAATGCAAGAATCATCAAAACTAGACTATACTAGTACATCAAATGAATACAAATGAGCGTTCAAGCACAAACATATATAAAGGTCTATTTGTAGCTCATTCGTTGTACAAGTATAAATTCTAGTCTTAATGAAAATTATCATTCAAGCAAGTAGTCAAAACATGAAGTATAAAACGGGAATCATAATCCAACATGATAAACATAATAATCAAAACACGAATTATTAAAACAAAATATCATAGTCAACCATATGATTATTATGACAAGACATGTGCATTAGATTTATGATTAACATGATAACTAAACATAAAGAGAACACAAAATATGGGTCCATACTAAACATGGGTGTCTCAACCACTAATCATGTAAAGCATAAGTCTAATAACATGGCAAATATCATACTAAAACATGAGTCATCAAAACAAATCATCATAGACATCCATATGATCATTATGTATATGCATGTACATTAGATCTAGGGCATACATGATAGTACTAAATAAGGTGAGAACACATATGTATAGATCCACATAAACATGAAGTGTCTCAAGTAACTAAACATGTATAACACTAATCTATTGAACATGGCATAAGCATAATGAACACTAAAATATGACATGCTATAAATTGATGAACATGAAAAAGCATGTAAATAAAAATGGGAGTTAGAGAATGATACCAAAACCGATGAAGGTGCATCTCTAGTTCTCCAACCATGGTGGTCCTCCCACCAAATTCCCTTGAGAGTGAAGCATCCAATTGGTTCTCTTTTAAGCTTAGAATGCATCCACCTCAAGGCACCAATGCCCTCAAGTGATGCGAGAGCTCCCACTTACATCAAAAGTCAAAGAGGTGATTTTTGGTACCCATTTTCTAGTGGGTCCACGGGGGTTAGTATCCTTTCTAACCCAAACAAGATTATTTGCTAAATTTTCAAAATGTAAACGATCATAGCAAAATCTAGCAAGGTGGCCTTTTCGACCACAATGTGTACATGTGTACATATGATGGTGGTGATCATGAAAAGCATGTGTATGCCGTGTTGGGTGTGCATGCATAGTTGGAACTTGTTTCTTACGAACCAAGGATTCCAAATGAGTATGATTTAAAGCACATTGGCTCAAAGTGGAGCCCAAACTATCAACACTCATCTTCAAAATATTTATATCATGTTCAATAGTGGAAGACAAAGTGGAGCATGCTATAGTGTGTGCAAGAAGTAGAAGCTACACTAGCATGGCACACATGAGAATCAATTTCTATTTTCAAAGATTCATTTTTCTTTAACATCAAATCCAACTCTTTTGAAATTGAATCAATTTTATTTTTCAAAACAAGATTATCTTTAAAAGTAAAATCCAATTTGAAGATAAAATCTCATTGTACTTTACAACATCATCACAATCATTTTTGTTTTTCAAAAATTCATTTTCCTTTAAAGCAAGTTCGAGTTGAGATTTAAGTGAGTCACGTTCACTTGCAATCTCTTCCTTCTCTTGCAACAACAATTCAAAATTAGAGCATAGATCTTTTAATTCATTTTCAAAACAAGATTATCATGTTTCAACAAATCATGTTTTTTCAACAAATTTTCAAGCTTTTGAACAAGTTCCATATTTAAAGTTTGAACTTCAAAACATCCATGACAATAGGAACTAGAGCTATCATCTATTTGAGAATCCGATTGTACCTCAAGGGAGTTCTTCCCTTTGACCATGAAGCAATGCTCTTCGGACTTTTCTCTCTTAGATCTCCTCATCTTGTTGATAATCCTTGGAAGCTCGGGAGATGTCAATAAGCTCCAAACTGCAAATGCCGAATCATAATGATCAAACACAGGTAAAAGATGTTCACTAAGAGATGCTCTAAGTGCTAATGCATTAGCCTTTTTATGCTTGCTACTATTAGGGAATGATTCTTGTGTGGAGGCTTGATAAACTAGATGACCTAGTGATTTTAAATGCCTACTCATATTGGCCTTCCAAACATCAAGTCTAATATGGTCAAACATAGGAGGGCTATCCATGAGAGCAAACTAAATGAGTGCAATTGAGCAATGCAAATGAAGATTAGCAAACCAAGATCTCACTCCTAGGTGGTAAAACCTAAATATCAGGAGCACTAGCTCTGATACCAATTGAAAAGTCACCTAGAGGGGGGGTGAATAGGTGACAAAGCTAATATGTGAACTAAATGCGGAATTTAAAAACTTAATGTAAATTACACTCAAGTGTGATCAACAAATGATGCACACACAACCAAGCCAAGCAAATATGAATGCACAATATAAATAAATGCAAGGCACAAAGTAAAGAGAGAGATAGAGAGAGAGTCAATGGATCAAGCGCAAACAATAAGATGTGTTTCGAGGTTCGAGCACCCAGCTCTACATCCCCGCCTTCGACACACGAAGGATTTCTAATCCACTAGCTAGTCCACAAAGAACTCTCACAAGGAGTACCCAACTCCTCTCTTTACAACCACAACCTCCTCCTTGAGGTAAGCTCCAATCCAACAAACAATCACCTCACAACTTGAGGGATTAGCACAAAGAAAACACAAGGATCACCTCACAACTTGAGGGATACAACCCAAGGTACAAAGCCAAATAAAGATTGGGTTTTTAACTTGGTGGTTCAACAAGCAACCACAAACAATTTCTTCTCCCACACAACAATCCTATAGAATGAGATAGTAGATTTTAGCTCAAGTGTGGAGAAAACCAATGGAATGGAAATCAGAATCTCAAAGAAAAATCCTTGGGAAAACAATAGAAATCAAGATGGTGAAGTTCAATTAAAAGCTTTTCCCAAAAACCCTCTTCTTTGATTATCCAAACCCTAGCAAAAACACCAAAAAGATTGTTCAATTCAAATTCAAAAACTTCTTTTAATTGCAGCAAAAATACCAGAGAGTATGAAAAAATTCGCACAAAAAATCTTAGAGAAAAACTCTTACAAATGGGGTATTTATAGGCAAATCTGGAAACTAGCCGTTGGCAGCAGATTTGGCCAAAATACCACTGCCGGTCGACCGCCCGGTCGACCGTCCAACGGTCATATTATGACCGTTGACAGCTACCGGTCGACCGCCCGGTCGACCCAACCAAACAGAGAGCAAACTGCTCTCAGTCGGTCGACCGTCCGGTCGACCGTCTCAGGGACTCCAGACGTGCACAGATCTGTGCACGTCCGGTCGACCGGCACGGTCGACCGGACTTCAGCCAAGTCGACTAATAACCTGGTTTAGTCGACTAGTTGAGTCCTGGACCTGAAAACCGGGTTAGAAACATATTTAAAAATTCTTTTATCATTTCTAAAAATCACCAAAAATAGTTTTATCATTTTGTATTGATATATAAACATGTGGTAAAAAGTTTAGCTTAAATATCAATCAATATGAACTATTTTTGTGTCTTATCATTTTTACCAAAAACCAAAAACTGTATTTTCTAAAACTTGAATTTTTGAATAGAAAATACATTTTGTCCAAAGCTCTTCCAAATACAAAAACATGATATTTAAACACTTTGAAGTATGATGTATATAGATATAATCCTATATACATGAAACATATGCATATCATAGTTTTTGTCATTAATTCCAAAATATGTTTTGTTAGAAATACCAAAACATAAAACACATGAAATAGGTATATCAAAGTAAGTTTGTCTAAGAGTTGAAGCATGCATGTATATAGAACAAATCTAATATACATTAAACCATGTAAACTTGTTTTGATATAATATCTATTCATGCAAACCAAGATCGGTTAAACCAAAACCGAAAACCAAAACATGATACGTGTGTGTGTTGTGAACTTGAGCTTATCATACTATTCTAATCTTTACAATTAGGATCTAAACCCAAACTAAACTATGGTACCGATGTCTTCTTGTAGAGCGCAATCTCCAAGCCGACTCGATCCAAAACTCTTTGATCCACCGAGCAAGTGCTATATATGATCTTTGACGCTTGGGCTCTTGAATCAACATGTGGGTAGCTTCCAATCATCTTGTTGAAGCTAATCACCTACTAATAACTTGACTAATGATCTGAAATTAAAATCACAAGATTATTAGTACACATAACTACATGAGTTAATCATCATCAAAACTAGAGTGGAAGGCCTTTGGGCCAACAATCTCCCCCTTTTTGATGATGACAAAACTCATGGAGTTATATATGCATGGATTAAAGTTAAGCTTCAAAGAAGCTCCCCCTTAACTCATGCATAGGATAAACAACTAATAAATGGCTCTAGGCAGCAATAAAATTATAAAACAAATACACATGTTCTAGATACCAATTAGCAAAAACAAATAAACATGCTCTTGATATCAATAATTAGCAAACACAAATAAACATGCTCTTGATACCAATGAAAATCTTAAAAAATAAACATACTCTTGATATCAATTAAATTAAACATAACATGCTCCAGATTCCAATTAAACACAATATATGCAAAACAAAACTCATGATCTCTTTTACAAGCTCTTGATACAAAAACTAAGCAAACTAAATATGTTCTTTAAATAATGCTTTGGATATCAATTGAACTTAATAAAAACATTAAACATAAAACATGCATATGCAAACATGCATATAAACTCAAATTCTTCTCCCCCTTTTTGTCAATCATCAACAAAGGGGTTAAAACAAAACAAACCAATTATATTCAAAACAAGGAATCAAAAACAAGGGATGTTCTCCCCTTTTTGTCTAAAAACAAATATGATACCAATTAGAAGAAAAAGTGTCAAGGAAGTGCATATTGATACCAATTAAAAAATGAAACAATACCAATTGAAAAACAAAACTCTAGATACCAATTGATAAGTAAACAATCATCATATCAATTGTAAATAAACAATTTTTGATATTAATTGAAATTAAACATAACAAATTTTGAATTTCTAAACATGAATATTGATACCAATTGAAAATAAACATAGATCTTTAATACCAAAGTATTAAACATATAAGCACATATGATTTTGATACCAATTGCAACTATTGCCAATTGAAATTATTTTCTATCATAAAGCAAGGGAGTGAAATACTAAAAATCAATTGAAAGAAGAAATACAAGATTTTCTCCCCCTTTATGAAATACCAATAAAAACTATGATAAGGCTTGAATTAAGATACCAATTGAAAACTAAATCAATTGAAACAAAGTTGAAGCTCAAGCTTATCATCATAATAAGATTTGTGCTTAAAGATATAGGAATATAGCAAGCACAACTAAAACACATATATATGTATGAAAAGATAGATACCAATTAAAATTGATATTCTTTGAAATGCAAGCATACATATATGAAAATATATGAGTATACAAGAAATGTCAAAATTGATACCAATTGAAAGAATTCAATGATACCAATAGAAACAACAATAAGATCAAGTGTATATCTCATATTCCTATACCTCCCAATCATGGTTCAAGTATCAAATGGTTTTCATTTTAAAGTAAACATGAACATGATCTCCCATCCAACCACCCTTGGATGGTAGGGTTTTTCAAAATAGATTTGTAAATATAGTATGTTTGAAAACTACTACCAAGGAAGAATATCACAACTAGTTATATGAATCAACTAGTACGAGATCCTTCAAACAATGGACAAAACCAAAGAAATTTCATGAAGACGCATATAAACCACATGGCACTAAAACACTCAAAATCCATATAGCACAATTTGTACTCATGAAAACTAAGTCATGAGAAAATATTAAATAAGGTGAGTGTACAAGTGTTGTGAGAAACATATCATCATGAAAATGGACAATCAAGCTCAATATTGAAACATGAAATTCATTGTGAAATCACCAATTGAAATCATCTTAAAAACATGATATTCATCATAAATGTGAAATCACCTAAAAACATGAAAATCACCAAAACATGATTTAAACTTCAAGGCATATGTATGTCATGTATAAACTAAAGTATACATACATATCCTAAACACAATGAGTCCACAAAAGTATATGCATGAAGGCACGTGGCTCAAGGATGTATATGTATAAATGATAGTTTGGACAAGATGGACATATACATGAAGTTAAAACAAAACATGTAAAATAGTGAATACAAGTCAAATGCAAGAATCATCAAAACTAGACTATACTAGTACATCAAATGAATACAAATGAGCGTTCAAGCACAAACATATATAAAGGTCTATTTGTAGCTCATTCGTTGTACAAGTATAAATTCTAGTCTTAATGAAAATTATCATTCAAGCAAGTAGTCAAAACATGAAGTATAAAACGGGAATCATAATCCAACATGATAAACATAATAATCAAAACACGAATTATTAAAACAAAATGTCATAGTCAACCATATGATTATTATGACAAGACATGTGCATTAGATTTATGATTAACATGATAACTAAACATAAAGAGAACACAAAATATGGGTCCATACTAAACATGGGTGTCTCAACCACTAATCATGTAAAGCATAAGTCTAATAACATGGCAAATATCATACTAAAACATGAGTCATCAAAACAAATCATCATAGACATCCATATGATCATTATGTATATGCATGTACATTAGATCTAGGGCATACATGATAGTACTAAATAAGGTGAGAACACATATGTATAGATCCACATAAACATGAAGTGTCTCAAGTAACTAAACATGTATAACACTAATCTATTGAACATGGCATAAGCATAATGAACACTAAAATATGACATGCTATAAATTGATGAACATGAAAAAGCATGTAAATAAAATGAGAGTTAGAGAATGATACCAAAACCGATGAAGGTGCATCTCTAGTTCTCCAAACCATGGTGGTCCTCCCACCAAATTCCCTTGAGAGTGAAGCATCCAATTGGTTCTCTTTTAAGCTTAGAATGCATCCACCTCAAGGCACCAATGCCCTCAAGTGATGCGAGAGCTCCCACTTACATCAAAAGTCAAAGAGGTGGTTTTTGGTACCCATTTTCTAGTGGGTCCACGGGGGTTAGTATCCTTTCTAACCCAAACAAGATTATTTGCTAAATTTTCAAAATGTAAACGATCATAGCAAAATCTAGCAAGGTGGCCTTTTCGACCACAATGTGTACATGTGTACATATGATGGTGGTGATCATGAAAAGCATGTGTATGCCGTGTTGGGTGTGCATGCATAGTTGGAACTTGTTTCTTGCGAACCAAGGATTCCAAACGAGTATGATTTAAAGCACATTGGCTCAAAGTGGAGCCCAAACTATCAACACTCATCTTCAAAATATTTATATCATGTTCAATAGTGGAAGACAAAGTGGAGCATGCTATAGGTGTGCAAGAAGTAGAAGCTACACTAGCATGGCACACATGAGAATCAATTTATATTTTCAAAGATTCATTTTTCTTTAACATCAAATCTAACTCTTTTGAAATTGAATCAATTTTATTTTTCAAAACAAGATTATCTTTAAAAGTAAAATCCAATTTTGAAGATAAAATCTCATTGTGCTTTACAACATCATCACAATCATTTTTGTTTTTCAAAAATTCATTTTCCTTTAAAGCAAGTTCGAGTTGAGATTTAAGTGAGTCACGTTCACTTGCAATCTCTTCCTTCTCTTGCAACAACAATTCAAGATTAGAGCATAGATCTTTTAATTCATTTTTCAAAACAAGATTATCATCTTTCAACAAATCATGTTTTTTCAACAATTTTCAAGCTTTTGAACAAGTTCCATATTTAAAGTTTGAACTTCAAAACATCCATGACAATAGGAACTAGAGCTATCATCTATTTGAGAATCCGATTGTACCTCAAGGGAGTTCTTCCCTTTGACCATGAAGCAATGCTCTTCGGACTTTTCTCTCTTAGATCTCCTCATCTTGTTGATAATCCTTGGAAGCTCGGGAGATGTCAATAAGCTCCAAACTGCAAATGCCGAATCATAATGATCAAACACGGGTAAAAGATGTTCACTAAGAGATGCTCTAAGTGCTAATGCATTAGCCTTTTTATACTTGCTACTATTAGGGAATGATTCTTGTGTGGAGGCTTGATAAACTAGATGACCTAGTGATTTTAAATGCCTACTCATATTGGCCTTCCAAACATCAAGTCTAATATGGTCAAACATAGGAGGGCTATCCATGAGAGCAAACTAAATGAGTGCAATTGAGCAATGCAAATGAAGATTAGCAAACCAAGATCTCACTCCTAGGTGGTAAAACCTAAATATCAGGAGCACTAGCTCTGATACCAATTGAAAAGTCACCTAGAGGGGGGGTGAATAGGTGACAAAGCTAATATGTGAACTAAATGCGGAATTTAAAAACTTAATGCAAATTACACTCAAGTGTGATCAACAAATGATGCACACACAACCAAGCCAAGCAAATATGAATGCACAATATAAATAAATGCAAGGCACAAAGTAAAGAGAGAGATAGAGAGAGAGTCAATGGATCAAGCGCAAACAATAAGATGTGTTTCGAGGTTCGAGCACCCAGCTCTACATCCCCGCCTTCGACACACGAAGGATTTCTAATCCACTAGCTAGTCCACAAAGAACTCTCATAAGGAGTACCCAACTCCTCTCTTTACAACCACAACCTCCTCCTTGAGGCAAGCTCCAATCCAACAAACAATCACCTCACAACTTGAGGGATTAGCACAAAGAAAACACAAGGATCACCTCACAACTTGAGGGATACAACCCAAGGCACAAAGCCAAACAAAGATTGGGTTTTTAACTTGGTGGTTCAACAAGCAACCACAAACAATTTCTTCTCCCACACAACAATCCTATAGAATGAGATAGTAGATTTTAGCTCAAGTGTGGAGAAAACCAATGGAATGGAATCAGAATCTCAAAGAAAAATCCTTGGGAAAACAATAGAAATCAAGATGGTGAAGTTCAATTAAAAGCTTTTCCCAAAAACCCTCTTCTTTGATTATCCAAACCCTAGCAAAAACACTAAAAAGATTGTTCAATTCAAGTTCAAAAACTTCTTTTAATTGCAGCAAAAATACCAGAGAGTATGGAAAAATTCGCACAAAAAATCTTAGAGAAAAACTCTTACAAATGGGGTATTTATAGGCAAATCTGGAAACTAGCCGTTGGCAGCAGATTTGGCCAAAATACCACTGCCGGTCGACCGCCCTGTCGACCGTCCAACGGTCATATTATGACCGTTGACAGCTACCGGTCGACCGCCCGGTCGACCCAACCAAACAGAGAGCAAACTGCTCTCAGTCGGTCGACCGGTCCGGTCGACCGTCTCAGGGACTCCAGACGTGCACAGATCTGTGCACGTCCGGTCGACCGGCACGGTCGACCAGACTTCAGCCAAGTCGACTAATAACCTGGTTTAGTCGACTAGTTGAGTCCTGGACCTGAAAACCGGGTTAGAAACATATTTAAAAATTCTTTTATCATTTCTAAAAATCACCAAAAATAGTTTTATCATTTTGTATTGATATATAAACATGTGGTAAAAAGTTTAGCTTAAATATCAATCAATATGAACTATTTTTGTGTCTTATCATTTTTACCAAAAACCAAAAACTGTATTTTCTAAAACTTGAATTTTTGAATAGAAAATACATTTTGTCCAAAGCTCTTCCAAATACAAAAACATGATATTTAAACACTTTGAAGCATGATGTATATAGATATAATCCTATATACATGATACATATGCATATCATAGTTTTTGTCATTAATTCCAAAATATGTTTTGTTAGAAATACCAAAACATAAAACACATGAAATAGGTATATCAAAGTAAGTTGTCTAAGAGTTGAAGCATGCATGTATATAGAATAAATCTAATATACATTAAACCATGTAAACTTGTTTTGATATAATATCTATTCATGCAAACCAAGATCGGTTAAACCAAAAACCGAAAACCAAAACATGATACGTGTGTGTGTTGTGAACTTGAGCTTATCATACTATTCTAATCTTTACAATTAGGATCTAAACCCAAAACTAAACTATGGTACCGATGTCTTCTTGTAGAGCGCAATCTCCAAGCCGACTCGATCCAAAACTCTTTGATCCACCGAGCAAGTGCTATATATGATCTTTGACGCTTGGGCTCTTGAATCAACATGTGGGTAGCTTCCAAATCATCTTGTTGAAGCTAATCACCTACTAATAACTTGACTAATGATCTGAAATTAAAATCACAAGATTATTAGTACACATAACTACATGAGTTAATCATCATCAAAACTAGAGTGGAAGGCCTTTGGGCCAACAGAAGAAGTGTGGCATGCAATAGGTGAAGTGTGTGATACTACACTAGCATGACAAACATGTGCATCAATCTTATTTCTCAAAACATCATTTTTCTTTAAACATACATCTAAATCATTTGAAATAGAAATAATTTTGTTATTCAAATCAACATTCTCTTTTAAAACAAAATCTACTTTTGAAGACAAGTTCTCATTTTTCTTCAAAGTGTTTCACAATCATTTTTAGATTTTAAAAATTTATTTTCTTTTAATGCAGTTCTAATTGAGATCTCAATGCATCCCGTTCATTAGAGACCTCAACCTTCTCTTGCAAAACATTGTTAAGTCTAGAATGCAAACTCTTATTTTCTTTTTCAATTTCTACACTCTTCTTTTTCAACAATTATATTTTTCTATTAATTTTTCACAAACAATAGATAGTTCTTCATTCAAGGCATGGGGATCAATAAAATCATTTGAAGAACTAGCACAATCATTACTATCTAGTTGAGATTCCGAATTTACCTCAAGGGAGTCATTCCCTTGGACCATGAAGCATTGTGAGTTGGATTCTCCACTAGATTCCTCTTCTTGTTGAATTGGCACTTGAAGCTCGGAGGTGGTGGTTGTTGTCAACTTGTTCCACACTACAAAAGCGGAATCAAAGTTAGAAACACGCATAAGATAATCTTTAGGCAATGTGCTTCTAATGGCCTCTAGGGCTTGTGCATTGGCCCCTATATGATCACCATTACCAAGATAGCATTTCTTGGTAGCGGCAAGAAAGACATGCAAGCCTAGGGTCTTTAGGTACATGGACATCCTATACTTCCAAACAACAATGTTGGAAGGGTCAAAACTAGGTGGG
Source organism: Agave tequilana (assembly GCA_038442645.1). NCBI lineage: Eukaryota > Viridiplantae > Streptophyta > Magnoliopsida > Asparagales > Asparagaceae > Agave > Agave tequilana. Next base: position 67,900 of record JAVJIF010030528.1, read on the forward strand.
GTCATGAAGTCCATGGTATAAACTATATGTGCAAGCAAACAAATGCAAACAATAGATTAGCAACCAATAGATCTCACTCCTAGGATGTTAAGCCTAAGTATCAGGAGCACTAGCTCTGATACCAATTGAAAAACACCTAGAGGGGGGGTGAATAGGTGTAAATACTAATCTAGAACTAAATGCAAAACTAAGTGCGCTAAATGCGGAAGCTAATGCAAATCTTGCAATCACACTTAGTACAATCAATAAGTGTAGCCGAATTCCCCGTGAAGGGCTCTGGACTAACTCCTCTTGATTCCCCTTGAATGGGTTGAGGTGCTATGTGAAGCTCTTGTTGATTAGGTACAAGTGAGGCACACACACAAGCAAGCCAAGCATATAATGGATATACAACAATATGAAAGATGCAAGGCAACACAAGCAATATGATATGAATGATATGGCAATAAGAATGATGCTAAGCACAAATAAGAGAGAGAGTTAGAGAGACAATGGATCAATCGCAAAGGCCAAGATATGTTTCGAGGTTCGAGCACCTTGCTCTACATCCCCGCCTACACCACCGTGTAGGATTTCCAATCCACTATCTCCCACCGAGGGAACCTCTACCGAAGAGGATTTGTTACAACTCTAGGAGTAACAAACTCCTCTCTCAAACAACCACCTTACAACCGAGGGGTAGGCCCGTAGCCAATACAACAACCAATCCACCTCACACTTGAGGGATACAAACCAACAACCAACTCCACCTCACCAAGAGGGAGCAAACACCAATCTCCACCTCTACCTAAGAGGGAGCAAACCAACAACCCAATTGTTGGCCCAAAGGCCATTAGCCCTATATCTTAGTGGATATTTTGATGATAACAAAACATATCTAGTTATGTATTTAATAAGTTTTTGTTTACAAGAATTTCAGGTTAAAAGGTCGTTTTTGACGGCTCCGCAAATAAGACTCACACGTTTGGAGTTCGCCAAAATTTGCATTCCCAAGCCAAGCACAATAGGATGCTCTGGGAACAAGATGTTAAGAGAAGACCAAGCCAAAGATCAAGTTTATGAAGAACATCAAGATTTGTATTTGTATTTTTGTTATTTTAGATCTTTTTGTCAAAACCTAGATGATAGAAGTAGAGTTATGGGATTTACACTTACACACACTTTTTATATTGGTTCTAGACTTCAAAATAAGTTTCAAAATTTTATTTCCAAGTTAGAGTTAAAGATAAACATGTTTTTGGAAATAAGTTTTAGAAACTCTAAGTTTTGGAAAAATAATATTTGGAAAAACAAGTTTTTATCAAAGGAATTTCTATCAAAATGTTTTAACCTATTAGAGTAGTGACATGTGCTCACACTCTAGTGTTTACAAGATCCAAAACTTTATATCTTAGACCTATACCCAAAAACCAAGATTTCTGGATTCTGGCAGTTCTGATTTTTCAGAACTGACAGCATCCGGTCGACCGTACGGTCGACCGATGCGCACATTCTGTGCATGTGCGTATCAGCCGACCGACCCGGTCGACCGAGCACTCTGCTGTGCTCTCGGCTAAATTGGGTCGACCGGGCGGTCGACCGAAGTCCCCCAACGGTCATATTTTCGACCGTTGGCGGTCGACCGACCGGTCGACCGATAGCTGTCAGAATCTCTGACAGATTCCAACAGCTAGTTTTTCTGACAGATTCTTTTTTGTTTTTTTAATCCCAACGGATCTATGGTGTAGTTTTTGGCCCCTATAAATAGGAGGTCACCTCATATTGATATGACAGCTATTTTAGAAGAATATACACATCATTTTTAAAAGATTTACAAGTTTTCAAAAGGCTTCCTTTACAAAAGATTTTCTCTCCAAAAGCCCTAAAGTTTTAGACACCTACTTGAAGTCTTTACCTCTACTTCTCTCTAGCTTTTGCACTACACAATCCCATAATTCCACATCTACATTTTGGTTCTAGGATTGTGCAAGTGAGCGTATTTGTGATCAAGTATGATCAATCTTCTTTTGAGTGAAGTTGTAGAGGCATCGGCCTCAAGGCGAGCTAGTGTGCTCAAGGTGGTGTTGCGGCATCACGAGAGACGGGACAAGTGTGTCCTTGTATTGGTGATCCAGTGGGATCTTCAATAGTGGAAATCCTTCAAGTGTGAAGGCGAGGACGTAGAGCGTGGCTCGAACCTCGGAAACATATCTGCGTTTTTGCGTTTGCTCAAATATCTCTAAACTCTAAACTCCTTAATTCTCGCACTGTTGATTGCTTCATTTATTGCAAGTCTTTCATTTGAGCTTATTGTGTTGGTTAATTTTTTAAATTCCGCATTTGTGACCATTTACATATAGCCATCACCTATTCACCCCCCCTCTAGGTGATTTCAATTGGTATCAGATCCTAACCCTACATTTTTGGTCTAACAACCTTAGGAAGATCCTTATTTGGCTATATTCATTTGTTGCATTCATTTGTTATATTCATACTTATTGTGCATTCATGGCTTCACTCGACTTTTCTAGCATCAAGTCCCCACCCAAGTTTGATGGTTTGAACTTTCCTATTTGGAAGGTCAAAATGAACCTATTCCTTAAGTCCCTAGGAGTTAGAGTAGCTAGGGCCATAACCAAAGATTTCATTGAACCTACCACCGATGAGAGCTCATGGTCCGAGGACACCTCCAAGGATTATGAAGCTAATGCTAGAGCCCAATATGCATTAACCCAAGCATTAAATGAGGATGATTTATCACGCATCATAAATTGTAAATCCGCATTTGAGGTTTGGAACATTCTAATTGTGACTCATGAGGGAACGTCACAAGTCAAAAGAGCCAAGATTGACTTGCTACGTTCTCAATATGAGAACTTTTATATGTTTGAAATGAGAGCATTGATGACATGCTCACTCGTTTTACTAAGATCACTAACGCTTTATCTTCTTTAGGAGACAAGATCGACAATGACCAAAAGATTCGCAAGGTCATTCGGGCTCTTCCCAAAGCTTGGGAAGTCAAGGCTACAACTCTCAAGGAGCTAAACGACAAAGAGGAGATGGACTTCTCCGGCTTCATTGGTAATCTCAAAACCCATGAGATGGAGATGAAGGTAAGAGAAGAAAGGGAGGCACCCAAGAAGAAAACAATCGCCTTCAAAGCCACTCCAACCACTATTGAAGAGGACGACTCATCGGAGGATTGCGATGAGGACTTTGCCATGCTTATCCGGAAGGTAGGCAAAATGTTTTATAGGAAAGGGAGGCAAAGCAACTTCCGGAGAGGGAAACCTCAAGGAAGATATGAGAAGAAAAGAGAAGAACCCGGTCCTTACTTCCATTGCAAGAAGATCGGACACCTTATTGCGGATTGCCCCGCTCTCCAAGCCACAACCTCCAAGAACGGCCATAAGAAGAAGAAAGCTATGGTGGCCACGTGGGATGACATGGAGTCAGAATCCGAGGAGGAAAACGACGCCGCGCACATGTGCTTCATGGCACATGGGGAGGATGCAACCAAGGTAACTCTTGACAACTCAATAGAAGATGATGAGCTAACCATGGATGAGTTAGCCCAATTCTTTGAAGAACTACAACATAGATATGAGATTTCTCAATCTCATAATAAAAAGTTGAAAAAGGAAAATGATGCTTTGAAAAATAAGATGGATATTGTAGTTAAAGAAAAAGATGATTTAACTAAAGCTTTTAAGAATCTAAAAATTGATTTTGAAAAATATAAACTAGCTTGTAAAGGTAAAACCCTTATTGCATCATGTAATAAAAATGAATTTGTAGAAATTCAAAAACGTGTTGAAAATTTGGATAACACTTTAAAGAAGTGTGCTTTTGATCTTAACAAATTCGCATCTAGATTTCCTAAGGGAGTAACCCAAGGGAAACATACACACCATGTACATGCACGGAAACATGCACACACACATAAACATGCATACATGTATGGTAATGGTAGAATTTACATTTGCACGCATTGTGGCCGCAAAGGCCATTTAGAAAAGTTTTGTTTTGCTAAAAATAATGTGCATAATAAATATGTTTGGGTTCGTCCCGGTACTAACCCTAAAGGACCCAAAAAGATATGGGTACCAAAAGACCCACCAATTTTAGATGAAACAGGTGGATCTACTTCCTCCAAGACTTAGGGGAAACGGTGCCCGGGTGGTGGATGCAACAAAGCCCAAAGATCACATCAAACTTGCATCGCTATCGTGGAGGCACCTATATTTTGGAGATTGCCCATGTTCGGTAACTTCTCCATTTAAAAGTTTTTGACCTTTGTGTATGTATACAATTGCATAGAATTGTTAGTTTACTTTTATGCTACAATGATACATGTTAACTATACATCTCTATCATGATTGTGTACATGCCATGCTTATTGTAATTTTATGTCTTTTATGTTACTATATGTCCACATGTACAATTTTGATGATATACCGATACACCTTTTATTTCAAAATTAAAAATAAATTTTGTAAGATTTCATGTTTAATGCAAATATCTTAGAGATGGCAATTGCGCACCTCAACTCATTCAAGAGGAATCAAGAGGATGAAGTTCAGAACCCGTCACTGGGTATTCGGCTTCAACATCTCTAAAACTTTGTCTAAAATATGAAAAATAAAATAAAAAGGATTGTATATAATTTTGGATGATATGTTAACTTAATCAAGACTAAAACATATGTTTGATCCTGTATGTTAAATATATCATACTTACATTTAATTAAATTCCCTTTAAAAAAAATTTTTTGGGCTGCTGCTTCAGACTGCCTTTCAGGCAAAGACGGTCGACCGACGCTAGCTACGGTCGACCGGCTTTGCTTGAAATAAATTAACTTTATTTCTGTTCTTTTATCGGTCGACCGAAAATAGGTCCCGGTTGACCGCTGTAAGTCTGCAGAACTCTCGGGTTGTTCGAGTCGACCGACCGGTCGACCGCTCTGAGATTACAGAGCTCTCAGGTTTTCTGGGTCAACCGACCGATCGACCGGGCATCGCAATCAGGTCCAGATCTGCTATTTATTTGACTTTTCTCTCTCTCTCTCCTCACTCGCTGGCGACGGAACCCGACTTTTCTCCTCTCCAAAATTTTTCCACCTCTCCAATCTCTCATCCGATTTCAAATCAATTAAAAACCCACTTGTATTTCCTACTTCTAGTGCCGGATCTTCAATTTCAGGTACATCCATCTGCTGGATTCGAAGAAATTCGGCTTTCTCTGTTCTAGGGTTTCATCCTTTACAGTTAAGGTAAAAATTTGATTTTTCTCCTTGTTCTTCACTTTTAGCTTCTAGATCTACTATCTTTTGTCAAGATTTTAGGTTGCTAAAACTTTCTAGATCGTGCCCTAACTTGTTTTGACCTAAAAATCCTATTTTTACTCAAAAATGTCAAAGAGGACTAGGACTGAGAAGGGGAAAGCTATTGCTAAACCCACTTCATCTACACCCAAACCCAAGAAACTTTTTATCAATGAAACTGCTGAAAATCGGTTCATCCATCTTTCCAAAAGAAATATCAATTCGGGGAGATTTGTTGTAATTCAAGATTTTGAGCACTTGGACATCCCCCGCATCTTGCATAACAATTCCTTAGACGAGTTCTTAACCATTCGAGAACAAGTCTATACCCCTCTTGTGCCCTACTTTTATACCAATTTTTCTTTTGATGGAAACCGTATCTCTACTAGAGTTCTAGGTAGGGATATTAACATTAGCATCAGTCAATTTGCTGATATCCTTCACCTACCCACTGGTGGTGCTGATGTGTACTCCTTTGATCTTCTTGACTTTGAGTTTCCGGAGGGTGAGTCTTGTTGGCCCAAAGGCCCTTCACCCTAGTTTTGATGATGATCAACTCATGTAGTTATAGTTACTAATGATCTTGTGTTTAATTAGTGACAGATTCATGATCAAGATCTTAGTAGGTGCATAGCTCAACAAAGGATAAAAGAACAAGATTTGGAGCTTGCATGTGGTGATCCAAGGAGTTTTTGGATCAAGCTTGGACCAAGTCAAGAAGATGAGAAGCCTTCAAGGGAAGACTTCAAGAAGTTGAAGACTTGGGTCTAGGTATAGAATTTGTATTTTTGTTTTAGTAAAAGATGTAAAGGATAGATAGTTGGTGGATTGCTCAAGTCTATATCACACACACACTCTTGATTAGAACTCTTGATTTAAAGTGCTTTCATAAAAGATTTTTATGTTTAGAAAAGAATTTTTATTTAGAACAAAGATTTTCTTTGAGACAAAATATTTATCTTGGATTTTGGTATTTCATAGTTCATATCTTTAAACCAAAATCATGATTAGAGCTTTATGTCAAAAACATAGATATTCCATATTGATTGTGTAGTGGATCATATCCATACACACCATGCTTTTAAATGAACTCAAATATCTTGTTTTTGTATTTGATGAAGATTTAGAAAAACAAGTTTGGAAAAACATGTTTTGGAAAAATACCTTTTAGTTATTGAGCTAATATTTCCAAGTTACAAAAATAGACCAAACATCTATAACATGTCTTGATTTTGTGCAAGCATGTTTGTTCTTTCAAGTATATTGGTAAAATTATTTTTGTAGAATTTCTATGTATTTTTAGGATTTTATAAAAAGATTTTAAATCCTGTTTTCAGACCTGGAGACTGGCTGACAGGCCATGTCGGTCGACCGGACCGGTCGACCGATGTGCACAGCCCTGTGCACGTTGTCAGCACAGTGGCCGGTCGACCGGGTCGGTCGACCGACCAAGAGAGTTTGCTCTCTGGAAATGTCCAGTCGACCGATAGGTCGACCGACAGTTCATTCCAGGTTATCGGTCGACCGAGCCGGTCGACCGGTGGCTGCAACGGTCAGAAAAATGACCGTTGGCCGGTCGACCGGCGGTCGACCGACAGCACTGACACAGCCCCAACGGCTCTATTTTCTGGCAGCCTATAAAAGGGGTTTTGTCAATTGTTTTGAGGTTAAGATTTTTGAGACTTCTTGAGCAGTTTTTCCCACTCATTTCAGAAGTTTTCTCCACAAATTTGAGAGCAAATATTTCCAATCAAAAGGGAGTTTTTATCAAGAGAGTGTTAAAGTGATTTCTTGAGTTTTCCATCAAAACTTTCTTTCCTTGATTTCTCACACTTCACTTGAGCATCCATAGACATATCTATCCTATAGGAAAGTGTTGTAGTGAGCTTTTGTAATTGGTGATCAAGTGTTAGATCACCAAAGAGATTTCCGTTGTATTTTGAGGAGACGGGCAAGTGTGCTCGTTGTGGTGTGGAGTTCGGTTGTGAACTCTTTGGTAGAGGTACGGCCTTGGCGAGTCGGTGGACTTGCGTGTGTACGGGACTTGGGAGTCCGAGGGTTTGTAGGTGTACGGCACCGAGGAGAGATCCATTGGGATCTTGCATAGTGGAAACCCTTCGTGTGTCGAAGGCGGGGATGTAGAGCAAGTGTGCTCGAACCTCGAAACAAACCCTTTGTGTTTGCGATTGCTTACTCTTCCCTCTTTCTCTTTTTGTCTCTATTTTATATCTTGCATTCAATTTATTGTGTTCATCTTATATATGCATGATATATACCCTTGTGCTTAATTGATATATAATTGCGTGGGATTATTGTTAACACTAGTATTCAACCAAGAGAGCCAACGCGGCACCTCAACCCATTCAAGGGGAATCTAGAGGAGCTTGTCCAGAGCCTCGCAAGGGAATTCGGCAACACTCTTGTTTATACATAAGTGTTAAATTAAAAAGAAGTTTTAATTTGGTCAACTTAGTTTTAAATTCCGCATTATTTGTTCATAAGTGACCTTTAGATTAGCCATCACCTATTCACCCCCCCTCTAGGTGATCTTACAATTGGTATCAGAGCTAGTGCTCTTGATATTGGGTCTAACAACCTAAGAGTTAAAGATCCTCCTTTAGGCTAATCACAATATTTTTGTACACACACACACACCTCACCATGGACTTTATGTCACCACCCACCTTTGATATTCTTAACATCCACATTTGGAAAGTTAAGATGTCATTATTCCTAAAAGCCCTAGGTTATAATGTATATCTTGCCAAATCTACTAATATGCTTATTGTAAGATGGTAAGAATCTTGAGGCTAATACAAAAGCCCTACATGCTTTAAAGAGCACCCTAAATGATGATTATTTATGTAGGGTTGCTAATATTGATATGGCTTTTGTAGTATGGAACACCCTCATCTCCCTTGGCGAAAATGAACAATACTATGCGGGGAGCGATTCGGATGTTGGAAGCGACACCTCCAACAAGTGCTACATGGTCCAAGGGATGACCCCCTTGAGGTAAATACCGAATCCGATGATGAGGATGCTAGTATGTCATATGATGAGCTAAATTCTTTATGCCATTATTGCTTGAAAGATATGACATAATTAAGAAAGAAAATAAAATTTTGAAAAAGGACATTGCTTGCATGCATAATGAACATGATTCATGTAGAGATAACATTGCATGCTTAGAAAAAGAATAATAAAGATTTGAAAAAGAACATTGATTGCATGCATGTAGAAAATGATTCTTTTAGAAATAAACTTGCATGTTTAGAAAAAGAAAATAATGATTTGAAAAATGAGAATGTTTCCCTTATGTCTAAAATAAATGATTTATGTGAAGGGAATACTATTTTGAAGGAAAAGATTATTTTGGTGGAAACTCAAAAAGAAGTTGTTTTTCAAGAAAACAAGACTTTGAAAAGAAAGATTTGTGAAAAAGAAAAAGAAGATGTTTGTAAAAAGAAAAAGAAAATTGATCATATATCTCACCATGCTTTACATGCCTCCACTAGTGAGATTAATAATTTGAAAAATAAGATAGATAATTTGAGCTCTAATTTGAGCACATGTGCATTTAACCATTCTAAGTTGGAATCCTTGTTTCAAAAGAAACAAGTTCCCCATGCTCATGCTCATACACATCATGCTCATGCTTATAGTGCACATCACGATCACAATCACACTCATAAGCATCATGCTAAGGTGTACATATGTACACATTGTGGCCGCAAAGGCCATCTAGCAAAATATTGTTTTGATAAGAAACCATATTTATATTTTGCTAAGTATAATAGATTTTGGGTTCCTTACAACAATGCTAACCCCAAAGGACCCAAGAAAACATGGGTACCAAAACCCCCACCTTTTGATTGTGATGTAGGTGAGGGCTCTCACAAGACGTGAGAGGATTGGTGCCTTGGTAGCCAATGCAATGGACATGATGGACAAACATTGGGATGCATTGCTATCAAGGAATCTTGGTGGAAAAGACCACCATACTTGGAGCTTTGTAGTTGGTAACAACTTCTAAACTCCTATTTTTTTTTTGTACATTCTTTATACTTTTATCATATTCATAGCATGTTCATGTTTTAAGATTTGTGTGCTTTATGTGGTATTTACATGCTTAGATGTAGAATATATCAAACTTGTATCTATACATGTACACATAGTGAATTACAATTGACTCATATATGATTGAACTTCATGCTCACTTGTATCCACTCTATGCATGTGTATAATCTAGTTTTGATGATTCTCTTTTATACATGTTTTTGCCAATTTTTTTTGTGTGATTTACTTCATGTATATGCATGTTTAATTCAAATCTAATAAATATACATATATACCCGTGAGTCTCTTGCCTTCATGCAAACATTTAATAGACTCTTTTAATATTTGGGATATGTATGCATATTGTTGGATTTGTATAATTCATACATATACCATGTAAATTTTTTTTGATGATTTGTTTTGATACAAATGATTTTTGTGTGTTGTTAAATAAAAATTTTAGTCATGATTTGATTTGGGCTTCTATGACTATTTTCATGTAGATACTATTTACATAACCTTTGAACACTCTATCTTTAAGAAAATATATATGTTGAGCTTTATGGAATATGAGTGCTTGAACTTTTATGTATTTAGTATTATTCATGAAATACATATGATTTCATATTTATGAAGGATCTTTAACTAGTTTGTCAAAAAATTCATTTAAACTAGTTATCTATTCTTCAAGTATTGCACATGATCCTATTTTTGATTTTATGGATAAATTCTTTTATGTTCTCAAGATTTGAACGCTTCATGTATTGAATATTAGTTTAAATGTTAATTTCTATCAACACTAGGATTTATACTTGAACATATTATGGGCACAAATAAATCTATTGATATGTGTACTTGAATGCTTATTTGAACCTATTAGATGTACTAGTATAGCCTTATGTTGATGATCATTACATTCTTAAACTTGTATTCCCATTTGGATTTATGTTATGATCATGTGATTTCATTTCATGTACATGGTTATTTTGCCAAAACATTAAGATATACATGGATACCTCTTGAGTCATTTGCCTTTCATGCAAATCTATATATATGGACTCAATTGTGTTAGAGATATGTATGTATGCTTCTTGTATTGACAAAACATACATATATTATGAAACTTTTTTTAATAAAATTTTTTTTTTGATGATTTTCAAGGTTTTAAAAGTTATGATAATTCAAAATTTAAAGGAATATTGAGTTTTATTGTAATTTTCATGATGCCATGCTTCACATAACATTAGTACACTCACATCTCTTGAAAACATTAAATGGACTTTATGGATTAGAGTGTTTTTAGTGCCTTGTGTTTCATTGATCTTTCATGAAAAACTTTTGATTTATTCCTTGATTGAAGGATTCCGTACTAGTTGTTAAACACCTTCATTTAACTAGTTCGAATTCTTCATGTGGTAGATTATATGATATATACACTTATGCTTACTTTTCAATTGGTATCATTGGTTATTTGCAATTGGTATCAATATGACTTCATGTTGTGTATATCCATATTTTGATTGTATGTATGAATGCATTCAAATTATATCAATTTCTATTGGTATTATCTTGTCATACATATATGTTCTATTTGTGCTTATTTTACAAGTGGTATTTCCTTTAAAGCACAAAGATTGTTGATGCTAAGCTTAATTAGATTTCAAATTGGTATTTCATAATAAGCTTATGCATTGTGTTTTGAAATTGGTATCAAAAATTCAAAATTTGATTATTTTACTATTGATATCTCAAAATTTGTTGTTACTAAGAAAAGTTAAAATTTGTTTTGATAAAGAAAAATTCAAAATTTTTGATTTGTATTTCCTATATGCAAGGAGAGCTTAACATCTCTTCTACATATAGATTCATGTTGAGTATATTATAATTTGAGGAGCTTGACAACTCTTCTTTTTCATGATATACGTGTGTAGGGGGAGCTTCACATCTCCTCTTATGCATGACATATTATACGTTATGTAAATTAGGGCTTGTCATCCCTCCTTCATGTAATGTATATGTGTCGGGAAGCTAACTTAACGTCTTCCTCTTCATGAATTTATATCGCATATAAAATTTCTTGATTGATTTGTATTTTACCCTCCTTGATTTCCTTATTTTTGACAAAAAGGGGGAGAAAATTTGTTTGATGATTTGAACTTTGAACCCTTTGTTGATGATTGACAAAAAGGGGAGAAGTATTTGAGTTATATGCATGATTTCCTTAAGGGGGAGAAGTATTTGTTCCTTACTTAAGGGAGAGAAAGATTTTGAGATGATTTTGAGTTTTTATACTTGTGCTTTTACTCATGCATCACAAGAAATAAAAGATTTGTTTTGTTTTACATGCATTCATTTGCATACATTTTTATGTGCTTCATTGAATATCTATTGCTTATTTATTATGCATGAGTTAAGGGGGAGCTTCCTTGAAGCTTTACTTTAATCCATGCATATATAACTCCATGAGTTTTGTCATCATCAAAAAGGGGGAGATTGTTGGCCCAAAGCCCTTCACCCTAGTTTTGATGATGATCAACTCATGTAGTTATAGTTACTAATGATCTTGTGTTTAATTAGTGACAGATTCATGATCAAGATCTTAGTAGGTGCATAGCTCAACAAAGGATAAAAGAACAAGATTTGGAGCTTGCATGTGGTGATCCAAGGAGTTTTTGGATCAAGCTTGGACCAAGTCAAGAAGATGAGAAGCCTTCAAGGGAAGACTTCAAGAAGTTGAAGACTTGGGTCTAGGTATAGAATTTGTATTTTGTTTTAGTAAAAGATGTAAAGGATAGATAGTTGGTGGATTGCTCAAGTCTATATCACACACACACTCTTGATTAGAACTCTTGATTTAAAGTGCTTTCATAAAGATTTTTATGTTTAGAAAAGAATTTTTATTTAGAACAAAGATTTTCTTTGAGACAAAATATTTATCTTGGATTTTGGTATTTCATAGTTCATATCTTTAAACCAAAATCATGATTAGAGCTTTATGTCAAAAACATAGATATTCCATATTGATTGTGTAGTGGATCATATCCATACACACCATGCTTTTAAATGAACTCAAATATCTTGTTTTTGTATTTGATGAAGATTTAGAAAAACAAGTTTGGAAAAACATGTTTTGGAAAAATACCTTTTAGTTATTGAGCTAATATTTCCAAGTTACAAAATAGACCAAAACATCTATAACATGTCTTGATTTGTGCAAGCATGTTTGTTCTTTCAAGTATATTGGTAAAACTATTTTTGTAGAATTTCTATGTATTTTTAGGATTTTATAAAAAGATTTTAAATCCTGTTTTCAGACCTGGAGACTGGCTGACAGGCCATGTCGGTCGACCGGACCGGTCGACCGATGTGCACAGCCCTGTGCACGTTGTCAGCACAGTGGCCGGTCGACCGGGTCGGTCGACCGACCAAGAGAGTTTGCTCTCTGGAAATGTCCAGTCGACCGATAGGTCGACCGACAGTTCATTCCAGGTTATCGGTCGACCGAGCCGGTCGACCGGTGGCTGCAACGGTCAGAAAAATGACCGTTGGCCGGTCGACCGGCGGTCGACCGACAGCACTGACACAGCCCCAACGGCTCTATTTTCTGGCAGCCTATAAAAGGGGTTTTGTCAATTGTTTTGAGGTTAAGATTTTTGAGACTTCTTGAGCAGTTTTTCCCACTCATTTCAGAAGTTTTCTCCACAAATTTGAGAGCAAATATTTCCAATCAAAAGGGAGTTTTTATCAAGAGAGTGTAAAGTGATTTCTTGAGTTTTCCATCAAAACTTTCTTTCCTTGATTTCTCACACTTCACTTGAGCATCCATAGACATATCTATCCTATAGGAAAGTGTTGTAGTGAGCTTTTGTAATTGGTGATCAAGTGTTAGATCACCAAAGAGATTTCCGTTGTATTTTGAGGAGACGGGCAAGTGTGCTCGTTGTGGTGTGGAGTTCGGTTGTGAACTCTTTGGTAGAGGTACGGCCTCGGCGAGTCGTGTGGACTTGCGTGTGTACGGGACTTGGGAGTCCGAGGGTTTTGTAGGTGTACGGCACCGAGGAGAGATCCATTGGGATCTTGCATAGTGGAAACCCTTCGTGTGTCGAAGGCGGGATGTAGAGCAAGTGTGCTCGAACCTCGAAACAAACCCTTTGTGTTTGCGATTGCTTACTCTTCCCTCTTTCTCTTTTTGTCTCTATTTTATATCTTGCATTCAATTTATTGTGTTCATCTTATATATGCATGATATATACCCTTGTGCTTAATTGATATATAATTGCGTGGGATTGTTGTTAACACTAGTATTCAACCAAGAGAGCCAACGCGGCACCTCAACCCATTCAAGGGGAATCTAGAGGAGCTTGTCCAGAGCCTCGCAAGGGGAATTCGGCAACACTCTTGGTTATACATAAGTGTTAAATTAAAAAGAAGTTTTAATTTGGTCAACTTAGTTTTAATTCCGCATTATTTGTTCATAAGTGACCTTTAGATTAGCCATCACCTATTCACCCCCCCTCTAGGTGATCTTACAAGTCTTCCCTCACCGCATCCACATTGATTCACGGGGATAATAACCCCGGTTTGGTTAGAAATGAAGTTGTGAGTAGATACACTCTCACTTCTCAAGTTCTGGCCAAAATCATTTTCTTCAACATTGTCCCCAAATCTGGTGAATACAGCCATGCTAGGGTCTTGTGCCCTTGATCATCTATTGCCTCTGCAAGGCATTAGAATAAATTTTCCCCGTCTCATAGCTTCACATATGGCTTCTGACCAGATCCGTCTGTCCGGTAGGACCTTGCCCTATGGCATGGTGATTACCCATATCCTTAAAGCTCTAGATTTTGATCTTTCCTCTATCGATTCCGATGAGCCTACAGTAGATATTGACGGCTCTCTTTTGAAGAGGATGGAAGCCCAGTTGCGTAGACACGCTCTTGAGCAACCTCCTGCTCCTCCAGCTGTCCCTGGTTCATCTGCCCCAGGGTCATCTTCGGCCCCAGGCACTTCATCTGCTTCTGCCCCAGTTTTACCTCCTGACCTTCCGGCTCTTATGTCCTCTGAGGTCCGCTCTCAGTTCGAGGCACACCAGTCCTGGATTGAGCAGCGAGAGGCAACTTTTCGTGCGGAGATGGACGCTCGTTTCCAGCAAGAGGCAGCTTTTCGTACGGAGATGGACGCCCTCTCAAACAAGAGGCCGCTTCCCGTGAGGAGTTGAACTCTCAGATCCGAGGAATTCGTAACGACATGTCCTATTTTGCTGACTCCATGAGATTCATGGATACGCAATTTGAGGCGCTCTTTACGAAATTCGATATGTTTACTCCTGATCCCACTACCATTACTCGTCCCCTTCCCTCTACCGGTCCTCCATTTCCTACCAGAGCTCCTTCTTCAGTTCCCCCACCTCGGCCGAAGGTGCTCGCGTTGATCCGAGGAGGTAGCCTCTTCTTCTTCTTCTTCTTCTTCGGAGGAAGACGATGATGGTGATGAGAAGATGGCTGAGGACACTGCTGCTGGTGATACGACGATGGCTGAGGGTACTCCTGCAGGGAACTCTTCTGAGGACGATGACGATGACGATGACAGTGATGCTGCTGCTGAGGAGTGACCTCCCCTTTTGATGATGTCAAAAAGGGGGAGAGTTAGTTAGTGGGAGAGTTATTTTGTGATTGGACATATTTTGTGTTTTGTATTGGACATACTTTGTGTGATGTGGACATGTTGCTTTTCTTTTTATGTATCTCTTTTATTTATGTCATGTATGAACCCATGTGTTATCCGTATCTATGACATGAGTATTTGTTCTATGACATGAGTATTTTTTTTGGCATGAAATATGGTGATCTTTACTATGCCTGAGTATGATACTATGCCTGAGTATGATTTTTTAGTATATGCATGTGTTAAGGGGGAGCTTCATTTGAAGACTCTACCCAAAATATTTGTGATAACTAAATATGTTTTGTCATCATCAAAAAGGGAGAGATTGTTGGCCCAAAGGCCATTAGCCCTATATCTTAGTGGATATTTTGATGATAACAAAACATATCTAGTTATGTATTTAACAAGTTTTTGTTTACAAGAATTTCAGGTTAAAAGGTCGTTTTTGACGGCTCCGCAAATAAGACTCACACGTTTTGGAGTTCGCCAAAATTTGCATTCCCAAGCCAAGCACAATAGGATGCTCTGGGAACAAGATGTTAAAGAGAAGACCAAGCCAAAGATCAAGTTTATGAAGAACATCAAGATTTGTATTTGTATTTTTGTTATTTAGATCTTTTTGTCAAAACCTAGATGATAGAAGTAGAGTTATGAGATTTACACTTACACACACTTTTTATATTGGTTCTAGACTTCAAAATAAGTTTCAAAATTTTATTTCCAAGTTAGAGTTAAAGATAAACATGTTTTTGGAAATAAGTTTTAGAAACTCTAAGTTTTGGAAAAATAATATTTGGAAAAACAAGTTTTTATCAAAGGAATTTCTATCAAAATGTTTTAACCTATTAGAGTAGTGACATGTGCTCACACTCTAGTTTTACAAGATCCAAAACTTTATATCTTAGACCTATACCCAAAAACCAAGATTTCTGGATTCTGGCAGTTCTGATTTTTCAGAACTGACAGCATCCGGTCGACCGTACGGTCGACCGATGCGCACATTCTGTGCATGTGCGTATCAGCCGACCGACCCGGTCGACCGAGCACTCTGCAGTGCTCTCGGCTAAATTGGGTCGACCGGGCGGTCGACCGAAGTCCCCCCCCAACGGTCATATTTTCGACCGTTGGCGGTCGACCGACCGGTCGACCGATAGCTGTCAGAATCTCTGACAGATTCCAACAGCTAGTTTTTCTGACATATTCTTTTTTGTTTTTTTAATCCCAACGGATCTATGGTGTAGTTTTTGGCCCCTATAAATAGGAGGTCACTTCATATTGATATGACAACTATTTTAGAAGAATATACACATCATTTTCAAAAGATTTACAAGTTTTCAAAAGGCTTCCTTTTACAAAAGATTTTCTCTCCAAAAGCCCTAAAGTTTTAGACACCTACTTGAAGTCTTTACCTCTACTTCTCTCTAGCTTTTGCACTACACAATCCCATAATTCCACATCTACATTTTGGTTCTAGGATTGTGCAAGTGAGCGTATTTGTGATAAGTGTGATCATCTTCTTTTGAGTGAAGTTGTAGAGGCATCGGCCTCAAGGCGAGCTAGTGTGCTCAAGGTGGTGTTGCGGCATCACGAGAGACGGGACAAGTGTGTCCTTGTATTGGTGATCCAGTGGGATCTTCAATAGTGGAAATCCTTCAAGTGTGAAGGCGGGGACGTAGAGCGTGGCTCGAACCTCGGAAACATATCTGATCGTGTTTGCGTTTGCTCAAATATCTCTAACTCTAAACTCCTTAATTCTCGCACTGTTGATTGCTTCATTTATTGCAAGTCTTTCATTTGAGCTTATTGTGTTGGTTAATTTTTTAAATTCCGCATTTGTGACCATTTACATATAGCCATCACCTATTCACCCCCCCTCTAGGTGATTTCACCAATTACACAACCTCAACCTCTACCAAAGAGGGAGCAACAAGAAATCAAGGGTTTACAATAAGTGGTCTCTTTCAACCACAAACCTCTTTCCTTTTTCTTTTTCCACAAAAACAAGATCCTAAATAGATTAGGATAGAAGATAGCTCAAGTGTGGAAAACTAGGTGTTTTTGGAAACAAGCAACAAAGAAAAACTATTTGGGAAATCTCTTGTATATGATAGAAATAGAAGATCAAATCAAAATCCCAAAACCTAGTTTTCTTTGATTTTCCAAAAACCCAAAACAATTCAAATATAAATCTTTTTGGCACAAAACTCTTTTTAAAGCTCTTTTAAAACAGTAGAGAAAGTCTGAAAATTTTGTCTCTAAAAACCTTGGCCAAAAACCCAAAGAGATGGGGGTTTTTATAGGCCCATCAGAAAACTAGCCGTTAGGCTGAGCTGGCAGCCTGACAGGCGGCGGTCGACCGGCCCCGGTCCGGTCCACCGCCAACGGTCAGAAATATGACCGTTGGGCAACTGCGGTCGACCGGCCCGGTCGACCCAAACAAACAGAGAGCAGAGCTCTCATCCCGGTCGACCCGGACGGTCGACCGTCCCAGTGTCTCCAAACGTGCACAGATTTGTGCACGTCGGTCAACCGTCCCGGTCGACCGACTTCAGCCAAGTCGACTAGGTCAATTTACTTAGTCGACTGATTGAAGCCTGGAACAGAAATCTGGGAAAGAAAAAACAGTTTAAAAAATATTTTGAAAAATCTTTTAAGTCTTCTAAAAATCCACAAAACTTGTTTTAAACATTTTATATTGAAACAGAAACATGTGATAAAAATTTCAAGACAATATATCAACATATCAATTCATTTTTGTGTCTTGCAAATTTTATCAAAACCAAAACTTGTATTTTTCCAAACTTGATTTTTCAACACATGAATAGCAATATCAAAATAAGTTTGTCTAGCAAGTTTAAAGCATGAATGTATATCTAGAACATATCTAATATATATAGGAATAAAGTAAACTTGTTTTGATCTACTATCCATGAAAACCAAAATCCAAATCATGAAACGTGTGTGTATGTGCACTTGAGCATATCAACTATACTAAGCTTTACAAATGGATCTAGACACACTATCTAAACTAGGATACCTAAGTCTCTTGATGATCTTCATCTTCAAATTGACTTGCTCCAAAACCGTGATCCACCAAGTGCAAAGAATGATCTTTAAGCTTTGGCACCGGAATCACCATGAAGAGCTTCTAAACTCCTTGTTGAAGCTAATCACCAACTAATATCTTGGTTAATGATCTGAAACTTAAACAACACAAGATTATTAGTAAACATAACTACATGAGTTAATCATCATCAAAACTAGGGTGGAAGGCCTTTGGGCCAACATAAACCAATTCCCAAAACCTAATTTCTTTGAAAATAACAAAACACTTAGAAACAAATAGATGGATCTTTTTGGCACTTAAAACTCTTTTTAAAACTTGTAAAAACACTTCAGAAAACTAGGAATTTTTCTTTCAAAAGTCTTGTCAAATCGCCAAAGAGATGGGGTATTTATAGCCCAAACAGAAAACTAGCCGTTAGGCTGATCTGTCAGCCTGACAGGCTCGCGGTCGACCGGCCCGTCGACCGCCAACGGTCATAAATATGACCGTTGGGCCATCCCGGTCGACCGCCCGGTCGACCGCCCAGATACAGAGAGCAAAGCTCTCTGGTCCGCCGACCGTCCGGCCGAGGCCCATTGTCTGCCAGACGTGCACAAGGCTGTGCACGTCGTCAACCGCAACGGTCGACCGGCCTTTGGTGTGGTCGACCCTGCGTCGACCGACCTGGCCTGTCAGCCACAGTCTAGGTCAGAAACTGGGTAAAAATAATTTTTAGAAATTCTTTTATCTCTTCTAAAAACTCCATAAAAATTCTTTTAACATTTTATATTGAAATACAAACTTATGATAAAAATTTCAAGACAATATAAAACATTTAGAATCATTTTTGTGTCTTGCAAATTTTACCAAAAACTAAAACTTGTATTTTATCAAACTTTGATTTTTCAATACATGAATAGGAAAGTC
The DNA here is from genome assembly GCA_038442645.1 of Agave tequilana. Classification (NCBI taxonomy): domain Eukaryota; kingdom Viridiplantae; phylum Streptophyta; class Magnoliopsida; order Asparagales; family Asparagaceae; genus Agave; species Agave tequilana. Next base: position 86,901 of record JAVJIF010030528.1, read on the forward strand.
AAAATAAGTTTGTTTAAGAAGTTTAAGCATGCATGTATAGAAGAATACATCTACTATACATGTAAACCATGTAAACTTGTTTTGATCAAACTATTCATGAAAACCAAATTCAAAACATGAACGTGTGTGTATTGTGCACTTGAGCATATCAACTATTCTTATCTTTACACATGGATCTAAAACACACTAAACTAAACTAGGATACCTAAGTCTTCTTGACGATCTTCCATCTTCAAGTCGACTCGATCCAAACTCCGTGATCCACCGAGTGTAAAGGTATGATCTTGATGCTCGGGCACAAGAATCACCATGAAAAGCTTCTAAACTCCTTATTGAAGCTAATCACCAACTAATATCTTGGTAAATGATCTGAAACTTAAAATCACAAAATTATTAGTAAACATAACTACATGAGTTAATCATCATCAAAACTAGAGTGGAAGGCCTCTGGGTCAACAATCTCCCCCTTTTTGATGATGACAAAACTCATGAAGTTATATGCATGGATTAAAGTTAAGCTTCAAAGAAGCTCCCCCTTAACTCATGCATAAAACAAATAAACAATAAATATGCAATGAATGACAATGCATAATCATGCATAAACAATAAAAAGGCTCTAGATACCCAATGAAATGTTCAAAAACAAAACATGCTTCTGGATACCAATTAAAATTAAACTAAATTAAACTTAATTATATGCAAAACATAAATATGCATATAAAAGCTCAAACAAACTCCAACAAACTCAAAATTTTTCTCCCCCTTTTTGTCAATCATCAATAAAGGGGTAAAAGCTAAAGCAAAACAATAATTTTTTCTCCCCCTTTTTGTCTAAAACAAGGAATCAATAAAGGGGTAACAATCAATTAGAATATCAATTGAAAATATGTCAAAATAGCATTTTGATACCAATTGAAAGTAAACATAGATCAATAATGGTATATGCGATATACATTCATGAAGAGGAAGACGCTAAGTTAGCTTCCCTTCAATATGCATTACATGAAGAGGGATGACAACCCTAATTCACATAACACATAATCTGTAATGTATAAGAGGATATGTGAAGCTCCCCCTACAACACGTGTACTATATAAAGAAGAGTTGTCAAGCTCCTCAATACAAGATACACTCAACATGAATCTATATGTAGAAGAGATGTTAAGCTCTCCTTACATATAGGCAATACAAATTAAAACTTTTGAATATTTTCTTTAAACACAATTTTGAGATACCAATTGAAATCATTAACATCTTGATATCAAAAGAGAGTGTTTTTCTTTTTAAGTATATATCAATTTGAAATTTTTATTTTCTATCATAAAGTAAGGGAGTGAAAATACAAATACCAATTGAAATATGAAACTCGAATTTCTCTCCCCTTTATGAAATACAACTAAAATAATGCGTAGGCTTGAATTAAGATACAAATTGAAAGCTAAATCAATTGAAACAAAGATGATGATTGAGATTTTAATAATAAAAAGAAAGTTTAGATTTCTTAGTCTCAATGCGAATCCGCTGTAGCAAGGGCTCAAGCGGTCGTGATCCTCAGGGAAGGATGCGATGCAAGCGTTTCGACCCGATTCCTCTGTATCTTCAAAAATAGAGAAAAGAGATTAGATTTGATATGAAAATATGATATTAAAGACGTGGTTTTGCTGATCTTCTACCACAACCCTATTGCATATTAAGACTCTTGATCATCATATTGGAATACATGAATTTTTATCCTAGGTTTTTTTTTGGAAGACATGCAAGCAAGAGAAGAGATTTAGAATCTTACCAACATCACTCCTAAAAATCCAACACTTTTTATCCTAACATCTAAGCACAACACAAAAGAAGTTTTACCTGAGGTTGCGTTGTCAAAGTTCTTAGATATAAAATGTGAAGAATTAATTAATGTTGTGATATTAGATTAGAACACCAATTATCGTTTAATCTTCAAGCATTCTACTTAAACCTAGGGTTTCAAAAATTATCATCCATCTGACCAATGCTTAACTGCTCTAGGGGTTGCTTTAAGAAATTTCAGCAAACCACTAGAGAGAATTAGTTCATCATAATTTTTTTTATCTTTTCAATTTATTTTTTTTTTATTGTTTAATAAGAGAGATTAGAGAAAGAAAGAAAGAAAACAAATCAGAAGATCGATAATTAGAAACCAAACCAGAGAGATCACAGAAATAAAATAAAATAGCTGAAAATTAAATGAAAGCAAAAAGTGACCTTTATTGCAGAATAATCTCAGTTACAAAAGCTTCTTCTTCTCCACAACG